>APFE030284672.1:244218-280411 GCA_000404065.3 Pinus taeda
TCATTTATGTAATGTAAAGGAGGTTTCCCCCTCGAAGAGGTTGAATTCTAAGGTGTTAATCTATCTTTTCTATCTTTTCTTGAGTTGGTTTCATAACAAGCTATTAATTTGATGTTGAAGTGTTGCTTAATTTTTTACTCTCATATTGATGTGAACTATCATTGTCTCCCCTGACAGCTTTTACAATATTGATTGTCCTTTTATCCTCTACCTTCGATTCACTAGATTCTCCTTCATTGCCTAATCCAGTATTATGAGTGGATACCTCTACGCATTTAATATCACATCTAGTTTTTCATATATTTTTATATGTTGAATATTCATGTTTAATTGAGTTTGTGCCTTCTCTAACCTCTTCTTCAGACTTACCACCTCTTCTTCTCATCCTTCACACTCCTAGCTTTTCTCTTTTATTTGCTGCATCAAAATGTATTATATCTTCTTTATGTCTTTAAGTTCAACTTTCAACTTGAAATTTTATTCTGAATTTGATTCTTCTTTTACATATTTCAATAGGATCTGTTTATGCTTTCTATTATTTACTTTAAGTCTTTCTATTTCATTCAGGGCATTGATCAACTCCCCCTCAAGATCTACCTCACCTTCCTCTTCTTCTTCATATTCCTGGAAATATTTTTCAAGTTTTTCTAAGGCCATCAACATTAATTCATTGCTTCCATCTTCACTAGAGGATTCATTGGAACTTTCAGATACACTGTTATCTTCTTGAGCATAGAAGCTTTTTTTTTTAACTTTTTTTTTTTCTTTTGGCATTTTATTAGGCTTGTTCTATTCTTTCACTTTAGGATGATTTTCTTCTTTCTTATAAGGAAATTTTGAGGCATAATGTCCCATTATTCTACAATTAAAACACTTAAATAGAAGTTTTCCTTTGTACTCACCTGCACCTTTCTTGAATCTTCTAACAAATTTTTCTTCTTCTACATCAGAACCTAAGCATGAACATTCATTTTCTTCTATGGATTTGTAACATCACTATATACTAGTGTAACATTAGTGTAGACTAGTCTTGAGTGTACAGGTGTTGCAAGAAGCCATAGGATTAGCCTAAAGGAATTGTGCAAGAAATTTGAGGAATTTCCTAAATAATAAGGGCTTAATTTCTCAAGGAAATAGGAGCTCAAGCAGAGAAAATTTTTTACTAACTCTGGGTCAGACCCTTTCAATGAGTAGAGAGATAGGTTATGCACTTGCATCATGTGCTTAGTTGAGAAAATAAATTGTAATAAATCTCTATTATTCTGATTTAATGCAAGTAGGCATTGTGGTTTTTAGCAATTTTCTTTCCCGAGGAAAAATACTTGTGGCATGTGTGTTATTTCTTATTGCATGTCTAAAACTTTTGTTCTAGATTGTGAAATAAAGTTTGCAGACCAATAGAGTAGGTTTGTTTCTTATGATTTTGATTAAACTTTCATGATAATTTGCAAATCTACATCGTAATTTCTACATGGTATTAAAGCATGATTCACATTAGAGCAGGAATTCGAAGTAGGTCATTATTCACATTAGTGCATCAGGATTTCTTCAGAGCTAAGAAGATAGCCTTTAATGGACTAAGGCTAGATTATTCCTTGGAAGGAACCTCCATTTTTGTTGCATGGAAGGATCGCATGGAGGAAATATTAGATGACAATGGATTGCTAGAATACCCAGAATTTGATTCCCAGAACCTTGCTATGTGGAATAAAGATGTAGCCATGATCTAGATTTAAACAGGAACGCAACAAATTACAGATATAACCATACATACAGAGATGCAGCAGAAGTAATACTTCATTTGATTATTATAAAATACTGAAAAATGCTTACAAATAGCAATGGAAATAAACTAGCTAGGGTGATGGTAGCTTATCGCTAAGAAGAGTTGTGGCAGCTACATGCCTCTGAACTGTGTTACAATGAGGCTTGAAGGCCTATTTATTGTTGATAAATAATGGAAAACCTTAAACATCCAAAAACCTAACCCTAGGAGATGAAACGCCAAACCGTGGGCCCCATTTGGGTAAATTTGTACATCAACTTCCTCGGGTCGTAACTTTGGCATACAATCTTTGTTTGACATGCACAATACCTCGTTAGAAAAATATATCCACAGACTACAACTTTGGGAAGAGAAACACCCATGTTGCTCATAGTGTTCCCAAAAAACTTCCTTTAGAGCCTCAAAATGGCTCTAGAAGTTCACGACCCAAAAAACTGCTAAAAATAGTAAATTGTGCTACAATTAAGGAAACTAGAAATATGAAAGAAACAAAGGTGGGGGTCCAAGTGGAATTGGCGGGTGGCCACCAATATCCACCTGGATAAAGCCAAGGTGAGGAAAATAATATTTGAGGGAGTATGTTATCACATTATCTCAAATATCCACATAAAATAAACTTCGTTCATAATGTGGAAAGCACTAACAAAATCATTCGAGAATAATAGTGACCACAAGAATTTGTTGCTCAAGGATAAAGTTCAAAACATCAAGATGTGAAAGAATGACATAATTCTAAAGTATCTGAGTAATTTTACACAGTGTCATGATGAACTTTGTGGGGTCATCGTTATTGTCCCTGAAGAAGACTTGGTAATCATATCCCTTCTAGGCCTTCCCAAGAGCTGACATAACTATCAGAATTTTGTGAATGTTAGATAGAAACTGTCAAATTGGAAATGCTTATGGTCTGACTTGGTATAGCAGGAAATAAGGCGGAATACCAGAGATGGGACTTGATCCAAGGGCGAGGAGGAAGAAAAAAATTCTTTGGTTGGAAAGGAAAAGAAGGGAAAAGGGAATAAATATCAATCCAAAATAGAATCTAGTCAAGGGGATAAGAAGAAATATTTTTCCAAAATTAAATTCTTCCATTGCCATGAATTCGGGCACTATGCCACAAATTTTCCACACAAGAAGGCAAGCAAGAATACCTCAGGAGGAGCAACAGATGAAGCCTTGGCTTCACAATTTGAGTTTGACTTTACTCTTATTTCATGCATGACGATCATAGTGATGGGGAGCGTGTGGTACTTGGACTCAAGTGCATGATTCCATGTGACAGGGTGTAAAGATTTTTTTAGTGACCTGGAAGAAAAAATTCGTAGATTCACATCAAGATGGGGAACGACGGAAGGTATAGCATGACCGAAATTGGTATAGTCACCTTTCAAATGGAGTCGGACTCCCCCCTTAGGCTCAAGGATGTCATGTTCGTTCTAGGCCTAAAGAAAAATCTTGTCTCTATTTTTTTTTTGGAATATTGTGGTTATGATGTGATCGTTTTGAAAGGAAAAGCATTCTTGAGACACATAGCCATGGGAAAGGTGAATTTGATCGGGGTTCATGTGAAAAAACTATATAAGCTAGATGTGGAAGACTTTGCTACATTAAGCACAAAGGAAGAGAAGATGAAAATTCCCGATGTCGGTGAACTTTGGCATAGAAAACTTGGCCATTTACATCATGGAACCTTGAATATCATGTAATAGATAACCATAGGCCTCCCTAAAGGAGCACTTGAGCAGTAGGATGTATGCAAAGGATGTACTTTGGGGAAGTAGACAAAATCCACATTCCATGATCGAGATAACAAAGCACATGCAACCCTTGAATGGATCCACTCTAATGTATGTGTACCTTTCTTTACATCCTCAACTTCCAAGAACAAATATTTTGTCATTTTTATTAATGACTTCAAATGGAAGTGTTGGGTCTTATTCATGCAGAATAAAGATGAGACATTCTCCAAGTTCATAGAATTCAAGGCACTGGTTGAGAAAGAAACCAGAAAGAAGGTGAAGGATCTCAAGAGAAATAATGGAGGTGAGTATGTGTTAAATGAATTTAAAAATTTATGTGCAAAATAAGGTATTCAACGAGAACTGATAAAACCCCACAACTCACAGCAGAATGGGGTGGCTGAGAGAAATAATCATATAATTGTGGGAGCATTGAGGGGAATGTTGCATGACCAAGGCCTACCTCTACATTTATGGGTAGAAGCATGCAACACAATAGCCTATTTGTAGAACTAGATTCCTCATCGGATTCTTGGCATGCTTACACTGAAGGAGGCTTTCTCGAGGAGGAATCCATATCTGTCACACTTCAAGATTTTTGGAGCCTCTATTTACTACCATGTCTCCAAATAATCAAGGAAGAAGCTAGATCTAACAACAGAATTGAGGGTATTTGTGGGTTACACAGAAACTCCCCACAACTATCATTTGTACTTTCCATCCCTCAACATGAAAATTGTGCAAAGGGATGTAAAATTTGACCAGGTGAAATCCATGCAGTGCTCTCTTCAGAGGGAGCTTCAGATCCCACCAGAAGAGGAGATTTTAGCTCCAAAGGACGAATCTCAAGAAGTTGTGGAGGAGCCACAAATTGAGGAGCATAGAGTGGAGACAGCCACTCAAGCAAAACCATCCAAATCTGGCAAAAAAAGGACCATGGAAGTTGAGAGACTTGTGCAAGATGTGAGGGAGAATGTGGGTGATCCTTCAAATTAGCATAGGAAGATAAGGTCATCAAATTGATGCACTAGCTATATGGATCTAATGACTGAGCTTGTAGAGACTGAGCCATCATCTTTCACGGATGAAGAAGAGAAACCTTTATGAGTTGATGAAATGGTCAAGTAATATGAATCCATTGTGAAGAACAGGGTTTGGGAAGTGGTCCCAAGACTAGAAGATAAATCAGTTGTGGATTCATGTTGAATATTCAAGGTAAATTAGGTATCAGATGAAAGCATAGAGAAGTACAAGGATATATTTGTGGCCAAGGGGTACTCTCAAGTTGAATGGATTAATTATGAGGATACCTTTTCTCCTGTAGTAAGGTACTCATCCATTAGATCAATTATTGCTCTAGATGCACAGATAGGGTGGAAGATCCACCAGATGGATGTAAAAATAGCATTCCTCAATGGAGTTATTGAGGAGGAGGTGTACATTGAGCAACTAGAAAGATTTGAGACTTTTGATCGGGAGTCTCATGTGTGTATACTCAAGCAAGTGTTGTATAGTCTTCAGCAAGCACCCCATGCTTGGTACAAGGATCAACAACTATCTCACCAATTTGGGCTTCACCAAAAGTGAAGTGGATGCAAACCTCTATCATATCTTTGTAGAAGTTGAATTGCTCATTATTGTCTTATATGTTGATGACTTTATTTTAACTGATGATGAGTAGTTAATCAAATCTTGCAAGGAGGACCTTGCAAGAGAGTTCGAAATGAAATACATGGGTCTCATGCACTACTTCCTCAGGTTCGAAGTATGGCAAGGTGATGGAGAACTATTTATCTCTTAAGGAAAGTATGCAAATGAGATACTATAGAGGTTATGCATGAATACTTTCAAACACGTAGAGACACCTCTATCGACCAAATGGAGGAAGGAGGATGCCACTTCAGGTGAATAAGTGGATGCTACCATTTATTGGCAGTTGGTGGGTTCAGTAATGTACCTTGTTAACACACAACTAGATATGAACTATGTATTCAAGCAATTAAGTTGGGCTATGGTTAGGTGAACCAAATTATTTTTTAGGGCGTCTAAGCATGTTCTACACTACCCCAAAGGCACTAGCAAGTTTGGAATATGGTACAAACGCAGGTTGGGCAGAAAGTCCATTAGACTGGAAGAGTACATCAAGTAGAATGTTTAGTGATGGGTGGGCACGGGTTTCCAAGTATAGTATGAATAAAATATCCATGGTGCTCAACTTGACGAAAGCATAATACATGGCTACAAAAGCAACATGTGAGGCAATCTGGATGAGAAATATACTTGTTGGATTATTTTGTTAGATGATAGATCCAATTTTGATATATTGTATTAATCAAATTTGCATCAAACTCTATGGTAATCATGTTTTCCATGATCAATCCAAGCATATAGATATTTGGTATCACCATTCACGACACTATGTGCAGATATGGATAATGTTGTTTCAGATCATTCTGACAAAGGAACAAGATGCTAACATTTTGACAAAGGCCTTGTCAAGAGGGAAGTCAGAGTTCCACAGGTGTAGGATAGGGATGGTTGATAATCCATTTCTTGCTGAGAGGGAGTGTTGAAAAATGCAGCAATAAATTCCCAATTTGATTTTTCCTTGTGTCACCCAGTTTACTCAGTAAATTTGAGTTGGAGGAGATATATTTTTGCTCAACCTATGTGGTTTCTAATTTGTAGCAATCAAGTTCAGTTATCTCAAGTTGTTTTCCATTAAACTAGTTCCAACTTTTGTAGGAACTAGTGGAAGGTCAGTTAAGATTTGGGACATCAGTCAAACTCAATGATCATCCAGTTAACTAATCAATCAACCCAAAATATCTAGTGCATGCTGAGAATTTGAGTTACCCATTTGAGGTGGAGATTCCAAGGAAGTGTGATATCAATTGTAGACTGGTCTTGAGTGTACATGTGTTGCATGCAGTCAAAGTATCAGCCTAAATAAAATGCACAATAAATTTGAGGAATTTCCTTAATAATAAGGGCCTAATTTATCAAGGACAATGCAATAAAATAGGAAACAGAGGAAAATTTTGACTAAATATGGGTCAAATCCTTTCAGTGAGCAGAGAGATAGGTTATGCACTTGTAGGGTGTGCTCAATTGAGCAAATAAATTGAAATACATATCTATTATTTTGATTTAATGCAAACAGAAATTGGGGTTTTTAGCAGTTTTCTTTCCTCGAGAAAAATATTTGTTGCATGTGTGTTACTTCTTATTGCATGTCTAAAATTTTTATTCTATATTGTGAATTAAGTGCGCATAGCTATAGAGTAGGTTTGTGTCTTGTGATTTTGATTAAAACTTCATGAGAAGTTGCAAATCTACATCGTAATTCCTACAAAAAAAACTCAAATTCCTTGCATTTCTATTACCAAAAATTGAAGTATGATCATAGATCGAGGTACCTTAAATTTTTCATGGTAATGCCATAGTATTAAGTTGAATATGAGTGAGTATTTATTGGATATTCCTGTGATGGCAATCCAAATGAGTGATGTTGATGATGTATCATGGGTCCAATTGTTACAATAATTGGGAAGAATGGCCCTTAATTTTCAATATTTTTTCATGATATTATTCTTAAAAGGAAAAGAAATTGAGCTTAGTGGTATCCAAGAGAAATCTTGCAAATTAATAAGCTCTAAAGACATGAAAACATTACTCAAAAAGAGACACCATGATATAATTACACAATCCTGCTCATTGAATGGTCAAACTTCCATATCCTTTGCTCCTTTGCTTTAGTGGATTTCCAAAAAGTTATCAACAATCATTCCAAGGTATTTCGAAATATTCTTGAGGGTATTCAACTTGCTCAAGTCCATGACTATGCTATCCAATTGTACTATGGAAGTGTGGCACCTAACATTATGCCTTACAAATATCCATATGTACATAAGAGTGAGATTGAGCATATGAATATGATTCAAAAAATGTTAGAGGACAACATCATTAAACCTATCCAAAGTGCTCTCTCTTCACCAGTGGTGATGATTACATAAAAGGATGGTTCATGGCATATGTTTCCAGATTATTGACAACTCAACAAATGACCATTAAAGATAAGTTTCCTATTCATGTCATGATGAATTGCATGGATAGTTTTATTTACTAAGTTGGATCTCCATTCAATATAACATCAAATCATAATGAGGAAAGAAGGCATTCTCAAAACAACATTCAAAACACATGAAGGTAATTATGAGTGTTTAGTTATGCCATTTGGACTTACTAGTGCATATTTAACATTTCAAAGCTTAATGAATGTTATTTCAAACCCAACCTTAGAAAATTGAGTTAGTATTTTTTGATGACATATTAATCTATAGCAAATCCTGGAAAGAGCATGTACAACATGTTGATATGGTCTTAAAACTAGAATAAGAGCAACAATTATATGCAAAGCCTTCCAAGCGTGACTTTGGGGCTCAAAATCATATTATATTTCATGAAGGCATCAAAGTGGACCCTAACAAAATTAAATATATTGATGGAATGGTCAATCCCTTAAATATTGAGGAAACTTAGATGATTCTTAGAATCAATAGGCTATTATTGCAAGTTTTTCAAGAATTATGGTCAAATAGTAGCACCTATAAAAACTTTATTAAATAAGGAAGAATTTTTTTTGGACTCAAGAAAAAACCAGATACTTTGAAAAATTAAGGATGATATTTGTACAACTTATGTCCTGGCCACACCTAACTTCACAAAAATCATTGTTAAGGAGTGTGATGCCTCAAGCCATGTGATTAGTGCTTTTTTAATGCAAGAAGTGATCTGAGTTTGTGAAGGGAGTGAAATGGAACACAGATTACTAACCAAAACACATAGATATATTGAAACTTGACTTCAATCAAATAATGGAAAATGTTGAAAATTGTACACAAGTAAAATGAAGTGAGCTAGCTCAAATGGTGGTAGCTTATCTTTGAGAAGACATGTGACGGATACACTCCTTCCTGAACTATATTACAATGAGGCTTTGACCCCTTTTTATCATGAAGAATCAACAATAAAATCCTAAACATCTAAAAGCCTAACCCTAAGAGATGAAGCAGCAAACACTTATGGGCCCTGATGGGGTAAGTTGGAATGTCAACTTCCGAGGGTCTTAACTTTGGCATATGGTATTTGTTTGGCATGCACAATAGTTTGTTGAAAAGTTCTATCTGAGGAGTAAAATTTTCGTTGACAGAATTATACAACTAATAGCAACTTCTTTCCCCAAAAAACATCCTTTAAGGCCTCAAAACGACTCTGAAAGTTCAAGACCTAAAAACTACCAAAATAGGAAATTGTGTTACAAAATAGGAAATTGTGTTGTGATCCAGATGGAATAGGTGGGTGGCCACCAATATCCACCTATATTAAACAAGGGGGACCTCTTTCTGAAACCCATTTATGAAAATAAAATGTTGGTGATACTAGATGTGGTTAAAAATGACATTTTTACCTAATAGGAAGACACTTCAAAGTAGAAACAAATCATGATATTTTTAAATAGTTCTTGGAACAATGATTATCACAGAAGAGAAAAAAACATTTGTTACAAATATTATAGGTTATTGACCAAAAAGGAAAACACAATATGGTGTCAGATGCACTTTCAAGGAAAGACGAAGAAATAGAGGATTTACTATGTGTTATTTCTATTCTACAATCTAATTCGGTGAAATAAGGAAAAAATGGAAGCAATATCAAAATGTATGTAATATCATTCAAAAATTACAAGAGGACCCTAGTGCATTAGATAAATTTATGTGGAAGAATGATTTATTTTGGTATCAAGACTACCTATATTTCTATAAAAATTGGTAATTCAAACAAAAGGTCCTTTTGGAATTGCACACTTCTCCTATAGGAGGACATTGAAGGTTCTTGAAAACTTACCATAGGATCAAGAAGTATTTTTCCTATGAAGCTCTTAAAAAT
This sequence comes from Pinus taeda, assembly GCA_000404065.3. NCBI lineage: Eukaryota > Viridiplantae > Streptophyta > Pinopsida > Pinales > Pinaceae > Pinus > Pinus taeda. Next base: position 253,693 of record APFE030284672.1, read on the forward strand.
AATATTCAAAAGTCTGTCATGAAATGTGTAGTCTACAAACAAAATAAGGGAGAAGTGAGCAGAGAGATAGGTTATGCACTTGTAGGGTGTGCTCAATTGAGTAAAGAAACTGCAATACATCTCTATTTTTTTATTTAATGCAAGGAGCAATTGGGGTTTTTAGAATTTTTATTTCCCCAGGAAAAATACTTGTTTCATGTGTGTTATTTTTTATTGCATGTCTAAAAATTTAATTTTATATTGTGAATTAAAGTCTACAGAGCTGTAGAGTAGGTTTGTGTCTTGTGATTTTGATTAAAACTTCATGAGAAGTTGAAAATCTACATCGTAATTCCTACAAAAAAATCTCAAATGCTTTGCATTTCTATTACCAAGAATTTAAGTATGATCATAGATGGAGGTACCATAAATTTTCATGGCAATGTCATAGTATTAAGTTGAATATGAGTGAGTATTTATTGGATAGTCCCATGATTGCAATCCAAATGAGTGATGTTGATGATGTATCATGGATCAAATTGTTACAATAATTGGGAAGAATGGACCTTAATTTTCAATATTTTTTCATGATATTATTCTTAAAAGGAAAAGAAATTGAGCTTAGAGGTATCCAAGAGAAATCTTGTAAAGTAATAAGCTCTAACAACATGAAAAATGCTCAAAAATAGACACCATGATATAATTGCACAATCCTGCTCATTGAATGTTCAAACTTCCATATCCTTTGCTTTAGTGGATTTCCAAAAGTTATCAACGATCGTTCCAAGGTATTTGGAAAGTTTCTTGAGAGTCTTCCACTTGCTCAAGGCCATGACTATGCTATTCAATTGTAATCTGGAAGTGTGACACCTAACATTATGCCTTATAAATATCGATATGTACATAAGAGTGAGATTGAGCATATGATTCAAAAAATATTAGAGGATGGCATCATTAAACCTAGCCAAAGTGCTCTCTCTTCACTAGTGGTGATGATTACATAAAAGGATGGTTCATGGCATATGTGTCCAGATTATTGACAACTCAGAAAATGACCATTAAATATAAGTTTCCTATTCATGTCATGATGAATTGCATGGATAGTTTTATTTACTAAGTTGGATCTCCATTCAATATAACATCAAATCAGAATGAGGAAAGAAGACATTCTCAAAAAAATGTTCAAAACACATGAAGGTAATTATGAGTGTTTAGTTATGCCATTTGGACTTACTAGTGCATATTCAACATTTCAAATCTTAATGACTGTCATTTAAAACCCACCCTTAGAAAATTGTGTTAGTATTTTTTGATGACATATTAATCCATAGCAAATCCTGGAAAGAGCATATACAACATGTTGATAAGGTCTTAAAACTAGAATAAGAGGAACAATTATATGCAAAGACTTCCAAGTGTGACTTTGGGGCTCAAAAAGTGGAATACTTGGGTCATATTATATTTCATGAAGGCATCAAAGAGGACCTTAACAAAATTAAAGATAATGATGGAATGGACAATCCCTAAAATATTGAGGAAATTTAGACGATTCTTAGAATTGATAGGCTATTATTGCAATTTTTTTCAAGAATTATGATCAAATAGTAGCACCTATAAAAACATTATTAAATAAGGAAAAAAAAAAAATTGGACTCAAGTAAAAACCAGATACTTTGAAAAACTTAAGGAGTGTATAAATTCAACAAATTCTCTACAAATATCGCTCTGATACCATGTAGAAATATGTTATGTAGGCATTGGGCATGGAATCCCCCATAGCATATTTTGGGGCTCAAAGCTCAAGTTTTGAGTAATATTACTGTAAAGCCCTGTGAATTGTGAGCGCGAAGTGCGAATTGTATGTTAGAGTTAGAGGGTTGTCCACCCTAAGTTTTGAATGTAGTGTTGGCCTACCCATGGTCCGCGGACCATGGGATTGTATAAATAGAGTGAGGGTCTAAGTTGTAAAGTAACTAAGAAGGGAAGGAATGGAATCTGATAGATAGAATAAGATACCGAGAATAGAGCAAGAGTAAGTATCTCGGGTCATAGTAGTAGGAAGAGGCTCTGCAGCTGAGTGCACAGTGGCCTAGTAGAGTCCGCAGCTAAGTGCGCTGACCCCTGCAGTTGAGTGTGTAGGGTGGAGTCGAGTTTGTAACCAACGAAGAAGAATAATAAAGAGAAGTTTTATCTAAATCTTGTGTATATGTTCTTGTGTTATTACCTATTTGATATCATTTGCAATTATATTTTTTATTTACTGTGCGCATTTGTATGAATGGTGAATATTGTTAAGTATAACTGAAAGCATACAAATAAGCTAAGTTAGTCAACTAATATCAAGTTACTAGTAAGGATTGTTCATCCCCTGAGTAGGGTTGCATGAAGGTAGTATCTTAGGCTTCGAGGCACTGATAAGTGCGCATAGCGACATGAGCGCATGATCGAATCATGAACCACTTGGAACCTATCAAACATACCCAGGGTGTGGAAACCTAGTTCTAGCACCCTCCCATACTACTTCGGGTGAGACCTCAGCCCACGCTCCACGGACTGTTGTCTAAAGGGCCAGTACTACTGGGATTTGTTTGGCTAAATCATCTCCAAACCTGGGTCAGGCCCCAACAAGCCAACAAATGGTTCTTTTGCCAGGACTGGGATCTGCATAAGGCATGTCTGATGTCATGTCGCTAGAATCCAATGAAGAAAGAAATTGAAGGGTGGTTAGACAAAAAGATTCACGAGTTTGCAGCACAGGAAAATGGGAATCTGCGAGTATCAAAGGAATAGTGGTTGGATCACTACTTATATACGGAAATCCATGAAATTTTATTTGCATCCTTTCTCTCTGATTTGTATGACTGAATCGCGAAGCTAGCAGATAGTCAAGGAAGTTGTAGGCTCAACAAACCAATTGTGTGGACTCCAGAATTAGTGCGCGAACTAGAAGCATCGGAACATAAGATCGTGATCATTGTGGACCACTGGCTTGATCGAATTATAAGGGGGTTTATCACTGAGTTCATGGTAGACACGACAGTGAGCTATAGTGAGGCAGAACGGCACTTCCTCAAAGGACCGCGAGGTAAGTACATTAAATCTTTGAACACTTGGATTATGATGCTATTGTTTGAAAAGTAGGTTATGTGAATAAATTGATGTTTGGGGCTACGTGAAGTGGTAGGATCTATAGAAACGAAGGTAGCACAGAGATAGAAAATACCCCCTTGATTTCGCCTCGGTAGGAAAGCAAGGAAGAGCTCACGAAAGTTTCTCTAAGAAGTGTGGTCAGTCTTATAAGGCACCAAATTCCATGCCTACCACCTCCACCTACACTACCACCAGTCTCACCATCTTCACCTCCATCTCCGCCTACACCACCTTTCCCACCTCCACAATTCAATATGGTGAGCTCAATAAAATTGTCAGTACTCAAGGGAGTAGGGAATGAAGATCCGAACCAATTTGGTCCGTGGTAAGGGCCGTGTGGGAAGCACAAGGAGTCATGGATGAAAATATAAAGAAGGAAACGTTGGTGAGCGTGTTGTAGGATCATGCATTAACATGGTATGTTAAGCATTATGATGACCATCTGAACGTGGGGATCACAGATATCCAGGCCACGCTGAACAGCGAATTTAGCAGGCCAAAGTCAAAGACACGGTCGATTATCAGGTTTAAGGAGATCGCGATGCTTCTAGGCAACACCCCATGGGATCTGGATCAGATACTAAAGAGTATGATTCACGAATCCAACATGACCTTGATAGATGGGCAACACTACGCATGGTTTGTAGCGTCACTAATACCGCATCTAAGGATGGTGTTGTCACAGCAGAAATTATCCACCTAGGCCGAAGCTTTGGAGATTGCAATGAGATTACATGAGACCCCAATACAAGATCCTGGCCCGGGAGTCCAAAACCATGTGCAACTACAAATTTTATGTTTGGAAATGCAGATTTTGAAACATGACAAGACAACCTGCCAGAGGCGCGCGAGGAGGTATGGTGCATAAAATGCAAAGGCCAGGGGCATGACAAGGACCATTGTCTACTCTTCATGAATTACTTGGCGGGAGGAGGGTCGATGCCATTAAGGCTAGAGGCACAAGCAAGACCGAGCATGGCACGTACATTATGGTGCGTGATTTTTCAGATAGGAGGAAAACACACTACATATAACTGTCACCTATTGCAGAAGTATAAGAAGACATCCCAGCAATTGTTTTGTAATTTCTGCAGGTCAGTAGGCCATGATGAAAGCACTTGTAGAAGTTACGAACTGATGATGGATAGGAGTCCTACCTATAGAGTGTAGACTAAAACGTGATCCCTCAACCCAAATGCGGGAATGGCACGCACTGGATTTCATGGGCACGAACGAGGTTGAGGTCGAATGGGGCCAAGAAGTGGTCACAGACAACTAATTTGTTACAATTGTGAAGGGCTAGGGAACTATCCCCATGATTGTCTGAATCTGACAAGAACATCATGTTTATATTGTATTGTATTCAATTTGATCATGAGGCAGAGGACTTCCCTACACTAATAGTGAGGTTGTGAGAGAAAGGGATACTCCAACCTCCCCGGACTCAGAATTTGCAAATTATGAGGTCTGAGCCGTGTGAAGGGGACCCGAATGTAAACATAGTGCTTAGAAGCAATATCACAACAGGATATGACAAAGGTAAGTAGCCTGAAGAAAGTGTGTGGGTTCACAAGGCTCCTACAAAGGAACCTGAATTTAATTTGGAGCACGTGAAGACGAAATTCATGGAAGCTAAGAAGAGCTTCACGGAGGCCTCCACTTTAGGTAGTAAGGATCAAATAGAGCAAGAGATGGATCCTTCAATGATCACTACCTTTCCAAATACATGTATGAAACTGTTGCATGACAGCAAGGCTGTGAAAGGGCTACAAGAACTTATCACTAGGTGCACTGGGTCAAGAGAACTGCACGTAGTCCAGAAGCTTGGAAAACATACATCGTGAATAGGAAGGGAAATGAGATTGACTATGCAAATCGAAGAGTACAAAATGGATCAAGTAATCTTGATTCTAGGATTGAAGGCGAAAGTGCTGCCAAAAAATACATGGGAGCGCATGGGTAGGCCCGTGTTGCAATGGTCCCCTATTCAATTACGGATGGTGAACCAGCAAAGATCCTAACGAGGGGAAGCTTTCAGGGGATAATAGTAGACATCAAAGGTGCAAGCGCGCTTGTAGATTTCGAGGTGATAGAGATTGTTGATGACAGCAATCCCTATCTCGTGGTACTAGGAATAGATTGGGCCACTGATATGAATGAAGTAATAAATCTAAAGAAGCACAAAACAATTTTTGAGAAAAAGTCACTACGTGTAGTGATGCCTTTAGACCCTGCGGAAGGAGCGCGCTACACTAAGCCGGTGTGCGATAATGAGAGTGATGACGAGCTAGACTCTATCTACAAGATAACTGCTCAGGAACAGGATTCAGTGAATACTATAGTGGATGGCCAGATTTCGTGAGAGCATGAAAGCTCCTGCACATCAGATTCGGATGAGCAAACAAAACAATGGTAGAACCGGTTACACGAGGTAACCACTGTCAATTGCAACATGATGGTGAGATCACTGCGTTGTGTGACAATAGAGTTAAGAGATCTGCTTGTGTATGACAGGTTGACATCACTGGATGAATTCCTAAGAAAATTTGAGAGCGAAGTACCAGAACAGAAATGGTTTGATGCTCTGATATGAGCATTGCACGTTACACCCACAAGGTGGTGCGGTACCCATCGGAGAAGTATTGAGAGCTGGTGCGAATGTAGAAGGGGGATGCTTATACGATTTGGAAAACCTCAGCTTCGGATGAGAGCCAGTTATAAGGGGCGAAACAGTTTTCGCACCCACCTTTTCGGATGGGTACAGGCATATGGTACGTAGCCCGCACGAATGCACACCACTATCACGATAGGAAACAGGAACAACAAGTAGAAGCAGGTAAGACAAGTGCGCGAAGGACGAAACATGATAAAACCTAGCACACCAAAAGTAATACATGGGGAAGCCTTCAAAAATGTGTGTGAAGTGTTGAACCGGGTCCACCATGTGAGACGCACTGATTGTGACCTATGCATACCAGCGGTTGTATGAGCTTATAGGACCATGTGAAAAACTCTAACCGTGCAAGTTCTTCTGAAGCTAAAGTATGAAGCAGGGGCTGTAGTCTCTGTGGAGCATGCTAAGATGAGTCCGCATATAACAACACCCTTAGATACGATGGTCCACATAGACCAGAACGAAGAAATCACACAGTTGTATGAAACAGAACATATAAGACTTGAGGAAGAAATCTAATGGGGAAACTTTAGAATTCGCGAACTTGAAAAAGACTGGGTATGAGTAAGGGAGAAAAGCGCTTTAATGGATGCAAAGATCAAGAAGCTGGAAAATGAAATAAAGGAATCATTTCTTGTCGAAAAACCGAGGATGGTGAGTTAAGGTGCGTACAATCATACAAAAAAATTGGAAAGCTATCATTGTGAATTAGTTAGTCTGTTGTTGTGGCTAAGATCGCATCTCGCCAAACATAGTGATGAGGGCAGCGCAGTGTAAATAGTAGAGTGTGTGATGTCGATCATTAAAATGGAAGATGGGGATTCTACGTGAACCATGGTGGAGGATGGGATGAAGCCCCACATGGGTGGTGCGCCCACCTGACTAGTCGTAGGAAGGATAGTCTTAGCACTCCAGGTAGTTGAAAGGGAGCACGAGACTATAAAATATTCTACCTGGGGGTTGTGCGATATGAGAGATGTGTGCAAGAGCGGGACGTCACAGGGTTCACGATCGGACATGAAGGGTTGTGCTTCCACGTGGATTGGCTGGGAAGTGATCGTTGGTGTCACTATTCATGACGGGATGTCTGATTTCAGGCCAAATTGAGCGGGCAACAGGCATTTAAGACGCAAGTTGTGGGCAAGATTTAGGAAAATCTGTTGGAAGGAAAGCATTAATGGCCTGGCATTGGGGGAATGGTCGAATTTGAATTCAAAAGGTGCTATAAAACTCAAAGGGCTAGCTAGTGGACAACAATTGGTCATTTGAGAATTGAATGGTTGAGCACAGCACAGAGTGTTGAGAGCCGAGCGATAATAGAGCCCCTGAGTTTTCAACAAACAGCATATTGTGTAGAGATGATGACAGCCACTAAGGATGGGTTGGGAATTGAATAAGGAACTATTGGTGAGGCTGCACAGACCCCGATGGCACAAGATGTTCTCGAAGGAATTGGGGTTGTGACAGAAATCCCCAAATCACCGCGGATGCCACAGTCAAAGAAGGATAAACCGATAATAGGTCCAGTATGCATGTCCACGAGGAATCTGCAGCATAGCAAGTTATCAATGGAAGATAAAGGGAAGGCGGTCACGATTAAAACAGATGAGGAGGAAGAAGATTTGCAGGCCCTGATTGCTACTACAAAAGAAGAAGAAGGCGTGGAGGAGGACATCCAACAGTTGCGCTCTACAGCCAAACTACCCGCATATGTCCCTCCGCGGAAAGGGAAAGCCAAAGTACCAAAGGATCTGGATGCAAAAAAGGAGTTCACTCCAGACCCCACTCCTCCTCGATGGCATTGTATTTGAGGGCTCACACCTAGGCCGCATGCCGACCATGAAATTTGAAGACTAGGACCTTGCGAATGGTGAGAAGTTCCTGCACCTAGAAACGGTGAATCTAATGAAGTGGAATATTGAGGGGTTGATGATAGCGTTAAAGCTGCGAAAATGGTTGCACCATGTGGAAAAGGCAGGTTTGCTACACTTGTTATGGATTCCACATTTCCACCGCGCGCCCATCACCATTTTCGTCATCGGGCAGCTACTCTGCTGGGTGCATGATGGTTATCTATGGCTGGAGGAGCCTATTCCCATCACGGTAGACCTCATCCACTGAAATTCTTGGATTCCCTGTAAGGGAAAGGACCCCACAACGATAGCCGAAAAGAGTAGCAATTTGGCTCTCGTAGAGGCCATGAAGGCAAAGTATAAGCTGGAGAAGAAAAAGAGGGGCTACGCCATCTCCAACATCAAGGATAAGGAGGTGTGCATAGCCACCCAACTCTTAGCCACTAAAGTGATGAGAAAATGTCTTGCCGATGAGCTACCAACGCCATTTGTCACATTGGCCAAACAATGCGCAGAGGGGTTTCAATTCAACTAGGCCAAGTTCCTCGGCAAGGAGTTTTAGTTAAACTGTCGCAAGGCCCAGGAGCAAGGTAAGAACATCCACTACACATGGTTTCTCTTATCCATATTGCTAGTAGCGAGAGAACTGTCGGAGGATATTCAGTTCCCAAACATTGGCCAAGACTTACCAAAGGCCGTGAAGTACGCTTCGCTCCGGGCCACCAAGGATGTGAAATAGATTCGCGATAAAAAAAATTTCTAGGTGCTCATGGAGGTGAGCATCCGAATGTGGATCAACAGGAGACCACGCCTGTCACCTACAATGCACAATAGTTTGTAGAGTTTTACAGACTTCAAGGTAGATATGCACAACATATACATCAGGGTGCGAGAGGACCTAGTGAAGTAGTGGACGAAGCTACCAGTTGTAGCCACTGACAACATGATCTTTACGGTATTGGAGACATGGCCTCCCAAGTGGCGTGTCCCATATTTGGTGGAACTGGAGAAAGTGACAACACAGAAAAAGAAGGATTATGCCAAGTTGTGTGTCACCCAACTGGCCGCGAGAAGGCGAAACAAAAAAGCAGCAGCTAAGGTAAGAGCATTCCTCGAAGCAGCACAAGAAGTCATGGAGTAGAAGAAGGCCACAAAAGTAGCAGTAGTAATGCAAACAGTAGAGGCCACAATGGTACAAGAAAAGGAGGGCCAAGCAACATCCTCAGGGCAGGAGACAGAGGACAAAAAAATAGTAGAAGGGAGCACTGACCCAGGGACCGTGACCACAAAGCTCAAACAACCGTGCATCGTAGAGAGATCGGGCCCAAGGAAGAAGGTTAAGGCCTCAAAGCTAGCAATTGACCTGATCACCTTAATTGAAGATGATCTCCATGACATCGGTGAGACGGTTCACAATGTCACCAATGAAGCGCTCTAAGAGTTTATGATGGAGCACCAGAGTGTTTTTGGGTCCCTCAAGGCGCAGCTGTAGGAGTTACAGGTGTGGCCAAAGAAAGCATTAATCTGAATGCCTTAATAATGAAAGGCCTTGGCCTTAATCTAGATGCCCTTCCCTGGGAAATGCTCTATCAGCTACAGGATGGGATAACACTAGAGCTGCACGTGCTATAGAGAACTGCGCGATCCAAGTTCCTAGTGAACAGAATATCAATATGGAGCAGCTCAACTTGCAAAACGACGAGTTGGTGTCGTAAAACCAAAGGTTGGTGAAAACAATAGATGACGCTTGCTGACGTGTTCCAGAGCTGGCTATTGAAACAGTTCTACCGGTGGAAGTGCGGATTCACGGTTTGGTGAGTGGAGTCCATGACGGGAGAGAAGAGATGACGAGGGTGCAGCTGGAGTTGAATCTCTAGATCGCCAAGTTGAGCTTGAAGGCGTAGCCTTCCACTGCCCCAAAAATCAAATAATAGTGTGCCAAAGCTATTACAACATGGTTGGAAGAGATTGGAGGTACAATTTGTGACTATACCAACATGTTGGAACAAGCACTTGAGTTCCCCACAATGTTGCAGGAGGACCCCAACATCCAGCGGCTGGAGACAGAGGCACGCGAACTCCAGCAATAGTATGATAGCATCAGAGGGGATGTGCAGGTAGTAGTCCTTACTCAACGACTTGCAAGGATGCAGCAATCCAAGGCATTAAAGGATAAGGTGGATGTGGCATGCCATAAGGAAGAATTTCTCAAAGTGTGTGTCCAGCCATGCATTGACAAAGCCTTCACAATCACGGCAGATATTGAAGGAAATCTTGCGCAAATTCAGGGGATGCATGCACAGATGCAGCATAGCATGCCAGAAATAGAGGTCTTAGCAGAGAGAATGCAGTAGGTACAACAAGCAGCAGCTTAGTGCACTGTAGATATCAGGATCGTTTGGGACTAGCTAGAGGGACTCTGTGCCAATATCTTCGCGTTGATAGAGTGACTTGAGGGTGATTCATGATGTTTGTGTTGGGGGCCTATTGGGCATGGAATCCCCCCACAGCATGTTTTGGGGCTAAAAGCCCAAGTTTTGAGTAATATTATTGTAAAGCCCCACAAATTGTGGGTGCAGAGCGCGAATTGTATGTTAGAGTCATAGGGTTGTCTGCACTAAGTTTTGAATGTAGTGCCAACCTACCCATGGTACGCGGACCATGGGATTGTATAAATAGAGCAAGGCTCTAAGTTGTAAAGTGTTATAGACATATTTGGGCACATCAAACCCAAACTTATATGTCGATAAACTATCACTCATCAACCCCTAAAAGAGTTTTTTCATACCCCAAAGAAACATAGTCATCTAAATACATCATTCCCCAAAAGTTCCAACTAAGAAACCATTCATAAATGGACTAAATTAAACCATACTGACTGCTCCACTGGAAAATTGCGATGCATACTGAGTGATACACAGCCAGGTGTGATGCATACTGATTAGGCCTTCTATAAGGTGTGATGGGCGAGGATGGACAAATGTCCGAGACAGTTTTCTAGGTGGTTGTTCATGGAATCTTATAGAAACTTCTCCTGTGCCACTTGCCTCTCTAAATTCGCCCAAGGATGAATAAGGGATCTAAGAAATATCCAAATGGAACCAATTGTAACAAGTGGAATGACACTAATAAAACCCCATGGATGACTCACACCCTTGCACACATCTATAAATGGATCTCCAATTCAAGAGATTTGGGAGGCTAAAATATTGTGAATTGCAAGGAAGTGCTAATAGTTTGTAATTAAGGAAAGAGCATTATATTGTTGGAGTGATCTTGCTATTTCATGAGGTGAAGAAGGATTGAAGTTGGGAGGATGATGCTAGATCAGACAACTGGGTTGCAATTATCCCTTTTATTAATAAAGTTCTTCAAGTTTTCTTCCATATCATTGTGCAATTATGAATGTTATTATTTGTGAATGCTATAATTTTTTCATTATATATCTGATTCTGTAATGTTTATGTTGTAATAGATCATGATGCTTTGACAGTTCTTTGTTGTTGTACTTGTGCAGGTACTCTCCAAGCGTGTTAAGTACGGGAGGAGTTGCAGGCTCTGTCAAAGGGGAGAGAGAGCAAGCAAGGGATTAAGTGGTAGTTCCAGGTTGGTTCCATTATCTTTCTCTTATCTGTTACACTAGAAGAAATTATTGACTTGCTTTAAACTGTTGTTTCTAGGGTAGCTACTGAACCTAAAGGGCTAGCATTCTTTAGGAATACTAGTTTTCCCAAAAACATAAAGTAACTAAGAAGGGAAGAAATGGAATCTGATAGATAGAATAAGATAGCTAGCATAGAGCAAGAGTCTAAGTATCTTGGGTCGTAGTAGTAGGAAGAGGCTCTGCAGCTGAGTGCACAGAGGCCTACTAGAGTCTGCAACTGAGTGCACAGATCCTGTAGCTGAGTGCACAGGGCAGAGTCAAGTCTGTAACTAAGGAAGAAGAATAATAAAGAGAAGTTTTAGCTAAATCCTATGTATCTGTTCTTGTGTTATTACCTATTTTATATCATTTGCTATTCTATTGTTTATTTACTACGTGCATTTGTACGAATGGTGAATATTGTTAAGTATAATTGAAAGCATACATATAAGCTAAGTTAATCAACTAATATCAGGTTACTAGTAAGGATTTGGGTAATAACATTGTTCGGCCCTTGAGTAGGGCTACGCAAAGGCAGTATCTTAGGCTACGAGGCACTGATAAGTGTGTGTAGCGACGTGCGCGAATGATCGAACTGCAGACCACTTGTAACCTATCAGACATCCCCAAGGTGTGAAAACCTGGTTCTAGCACCCTCCCATACTATTTCAGGTGAGACCTCAGTCTGCACTCCGCGGACTGTTGCCAAAAGGGCCAGTAGTACCAGGATTTGTTTGGCTAAATCATCTCTAAACCTGGGTCAGGCCCCAACAAGCCAACAGTAGTTTAATGTGATAATGCAATATAACCAAAGCAAAATACTATAACCTACTTCTACTATCAATTTGTGGAAGCTTAAAGATCGAGTTGAATTGATCTGAACAATATAAGTAGAAGAAGAAGAATCAATACACAATACACATGAAAATACTTTGGGGAAAGCCTCAGCTAAAACCCAAACTATCTGCATTATCATACAAGGTGGAAATACATAGGAATTATACAAAGAATTAGCTCTCACAGCTAGCCAGCTCTCAGTAAAATCCTCACATATGCTCACAAGAAATCTTGGCTTCTCACAAGCCTTCCTCTCTACCCTCCAATCTCCTATTTCCTTGCGTTGTTCCTTTGGGATGATCTCCATCAACCAAGTGGAACACTGCTCTCACACACTGTCAGAACTGCGCAATCCCCTCAGGAATGATTCCTTCTGCAAGCATGAGTTTTCTTTACAGGAAAACACATGCAAATGATAGTACATTGTCCTTGACATTTAGCTCAACTGGGCCTTTCTCAGAATAGACATGCATGAGTTTCTGATGAGGGAATCTTCAGTTATATGGAGTACACTAGTTTAGTGCATGCATGCATCAACTGACTAATAACTCACAATTAGTTCCTCAAACAGTTTGGAACTAATTTAACTGGACTTAACTCAGTAAACTGAGCTAACTAATTATAACTCAAATATAACTCAATCTTATCTCCTTAATTAAGGGATAATCTCCTTAATTTAAGGGATAACTCTTGCATGACTTTAGAAAGACTTCTAACTTGAATTTCTCCAAATAATTAATCCATAATTAATTAATTCCAAGTAGCTGGTGAAACTAAATTTGATTTTAATTCACATTTTTAATTCAAGGACAAATTAAAATTGGAATTTTTCGATTCTATTTTTATCATTTCTTGTTGCTATTTTCGGCACTCCCTCTCAACAAGAAAGGAATTCCACTCAATCCTAATCATGAACCTTTGGATTGTATGCATGCAACACTTCTCTCTAGTATTGTTGCCCATCAACTCCAAAAACAAAAAAGCCATCCAACCTGAATCAGTATGATGCATTTGTCATCAAAGTCCCTGACTGTTATTGCCTCTGTCAACTGAAAACTTTGCGCTTCTGTTGACTCTGCCTTTCTACACTGTTGTCAATCCTTCTCTACGCTCTTCAGTATATGAATACTCTAGCCCCTGTCACTTTGATCTTTGACTACATCAATCCCACTGATTCCTCCTGCTACTCTATACTTTGGGCTCTCGTAGTAAGGTACGGTCCATGAGATAAAACCTCTCAATGGACCCTTCCCAATTTCAGCCTTCTTGGGACTATCACTTCACATCGCCCCACCTCACACCTAGAGGTATGGCTACATGTGATCCCTCTACCCACTTGGATCAAAATTCCCCCCTAATGGAGGTATATGAATGAGTGGATCTCTTCACTCGGTCTCCTCTCTGCTTCTCCAATTGTGGCTCCTCCACAATTGTCTTATAATTATTTTGGGGCTGCATGTTGAGAGGTAATTTACTCTCCCTCTCAACCACCAAGCCTCTGACATTTTCTTTGATCCTCAAGGATTTGCATGCATAGTGAACCTCAAGAGCATACAGGTTATTAACTCGTGAACTAATCTATTTCACCTATCTGATGGTGATGTGTCTAAGGAAAACCTTTCCTTTACTAAAAAACACATCATATTCAAGGTCTTCTAATACCACCACCAATACCAAGTTCTTCTTCTGTCCAGGCACATACTTCACATTTTTCAAGGTGATAGGAGCTCCATGCTCCCTCTAAAAAGCAACTATGCCCACTCCTAAAACACTATACTTTCCGTTGTTACCCATCTCTATGTGCATCTTGAGGTCTTTCTCCTCCAAGGCACTGAATAAACGTTTATCACCGATCATGTGGAATGAGGCTCCACTGTCAATATACCAAACACAACCCATCATCGATGACACCATGCATGTGATGAGGGTAAAGTAAATTTCGAATTGAGAGGCTAATGCCTCACCTTCTGATCCATCCAGAGGTCCCTTCTTGGACTTCTTCGATGGGAAATTAGTTGCATAATGTCCAATCTCTTGACAATTAAAGCATCTCACTTTAGACTCATCACCCTTCTTTCCTCCATCAGAAGAATTCAATTTGGAATGGGACACATTCCCCTTCCCTTTCCTTGCCTTACTTGCTAAGGCCATATTTTCTTCATCATCATCCTTGGATGAAGAACCATCTCTTGTGCTCCTCTTGATCTCCTCCTACATGAGATATGACCACAGTTGTTCCCAAACCGGCAATTTCTCCCTTCCATTCACAGTGTCCTGGTAGCTATTCTATCTCTTTGGAAGGCCAAGGAGAGGTGAGCCATCATCATCGGCAGTAGTTATTCCCACACTGCTAAGCTCATCTCTGCAGGTGGTGAGCTTGTTCAGATATGTGGAAATAGTATCGCCCTTCTCCATCTTGATTCTTCGAAGCTTATCCATAAGCGCCAATTTCCATTGGTCGCTATTGTTTTGGTAGAGGTCCTTCAATGTCTTCCACATTGAATATGGAGTATCCTTCCCATGGAGACTCGAGACAATATGGTCTCGAACTCCCTCAAGGATGATCTGTCTCACCTTCGCCACACACTTCTTCCACTCAACCAACTCTTATGCATTAGTTGAAGCTAGCTTTAGGAATTTTTTATCAATGAAATCCTTCAAGCCATTGTCTTCAAATATAGCCTCCATTCTATCTTTCCATGCTATGTAATTTGAGCTACCCTCCAAGGCATACTCGAGTCTCAAGCCATAGAATTCCCTTGGCCAACCCTAAAGTATGATATGAAGTCGATTTGCACCTACAACCCCGAACTTCAAACTTTGAATTATCTCCTTACTATACTATTCACAGCTCTAATAAACTTGGCTTTGATACCATGTACAAATTCTAAAAATCTCGCTCTGATACCATGTAGAAAATATGCTATGTAGGTTAACCCGATAATGCAATATAACCAAAGAAAAATACTATAACCTATTTCTACTATCAATATGCGGAAGCTTAAAGATCGAGCTAAATTGAGCTGAACAATCTAACCAGAAGAAGAAGAAGAATCAATGCACAATACACATGAAAATACTTTGGGGAAAGCCTCAGCTAAAAACCCCACTATCTATATTATCATACAAGGTGGAAATGCATAGGAATTATACAAATCCTTAGCTCTCACAGCTAGCCAGCTCTCAGTACAATCCTCACAGATGCTCACAGGAAATCTTGGCTTCTCACAAGCCTTCCTCTATGCCCTCCAAGCTCCTATTTCTTTGCATTGTTCCTTTGGGATGATTTGCTTCAACCAAGTGGAACACTGCTCTCACACATTGTCAGAACTGTGCAATCCCCTAAAGAATGATTCCTTCTACATGCATGATTTTTCTTTATAGGAAAACGCATGCAACTGCTAGTACGATGTCCTTGATATTTAGCTCAATTGGGTCTTTCTCAGAATAGACATGCATGAGAATTTGATGGGGCAATCTTCAGTTATCTGGAGTACATTGGTTTAGTGCATGCATGCATCAACTGACTAAAAACTCACAATTAGTTCCTCAAACAGTTTGGAACTAATTTAACTAGACTTACTAAACTAAGCTAACTAATTACAAATCAAATATAACTCAATATTATCTCCTTAATTAAGGGATAATCTCCTTAATTTAAGGGATAACTCTTGCATGAATTTAGAAAGACTTATAACTTGAATTTATCCAACTAACTAATCCATAATGAATTAATTAATTATTTCCAAGTAGCTGGTGAGACTAAATTTGATTTTAATTCACAATTTTAATTCAAGGAGAAATTAAAATTGGAATTTCTAGATTCTATTTTTATCATTTTCTGTTGTTATTTTCAACAAGGAGGATATTTGTACAACTTGTGTCCTAACCACACTTAACTTCACAAAAATCATTGTTATGGAGTGTGATGCGTCAATCCATGGCATTAGTGCATTTTTAATGCAAGAAGTGATCTGAGTTTGTGAAGGGAGTGAAATGGAACACAGATTACTAACCAAAAACACATAGATATAGTGAAACTTGACTTCAAACAAATAATG
The DNA here is from genome assembly GCA_000404065.3 of Pinus taeda. Classification (NCBI taxonomy): domain Eukaryota; kingdom Viridiplantae; phylum Streptophyta; class Pinopsida; order Pinales; family Pinaceae; genus Pinus; species Pinus taeda. The sequence goes on from APFE030284672.1 coordinate 269,890, forward strand.
GAAAATGTTGAAATGTCTACATAAGTAAAATGAAATTGAACTAGCTCACATGGTGGTAGCTTATATTCGAGAAGATATGTGACGGATACGCTCCTTCTTGAACTATATTCCAATGAGGCTTTGAGGCCTTTTTATCATGAAGAATCAATAATAAAGCCCTAAACATCTAAAGACCTAACCCTAAGAGATGAAGGAGCAAAGGCTTATGGGCCCTGATGGGGTAAGTTGGAATTTCAACTTCCCAGGGTCTTAAATTTGGCATATGGTCTTTGTTTGGAATGCACAATATTTTTTTGTAAAGGTCCATCCAAGGAGTACATTTTTTTATCATCGACGGAATTCTACAACTAGTATCAACTTCTTTCCCCACAAAACATCCTTTAAGGCCTCAAAATGACTCTGAAAGTTCAGGACCTAAAAACTACTAAAATAGGAAATTGTGCTACAAAATAGGAAATTGTGTTGTGATTTAGATGGAATAGGTGGGTGGCCACCGATATCCACTTATATTTAACAAGTGGGGCCTCTTTCCTTTGAAAAACCAACTTAAAATAAATAATTTTCCCAAACCTATTTATGAAAATAAAATGTTGGTGATACTAGATGTGGTTAAAAATTGGCGTTTTTACCTAATAGGAAGAAACTTCAAAGTAGAAAAAAATCGTGATATTTTTAAGTAATTCTTGGAACAATGATTATCATAGAAGAGAAAAAGAAAATTGTTACAAATATTATAGGCTATGGTCACTATGAAATTATTGACAAAAAAGGAAAACGTAATATGGTGGCAGATGCACTTTCAAGTAAAGAAGAAGAAATAGAAGATTTACCATGTGTTATTTATATTCCACAATCTAATTCGGTGAAAGAAGGAAAAAGTGGAAGAAATATCAAAATGTATTTAATATCATTCAAAAATTACAAGAGGACCCTAGTGCATTAGATAAACTTGTGTGGAAGAATGATTAATTTTGGTATCAAGGCCACCTATATTTCTATAAAAATTGGAAATTCAAACAAAAGGTCCTTTTGGAATTGCACACTTCTCCTATAGGAGGACATTTAAGGTTCTTGAAAAATTACCATAGGATCAAGAAGTAACTTTTCTAGGAATCTCTTAAAAATAATATTCAAAAGTTTGTCATTGAAAGTGTAGTCTACAAACAAAATAAGGGAGAGACAATAAAAACCTCAAGTTTCCTAAATCCATTAGCTAGGCCTAGTCAATGTTGGATTTTATTACATGTTTACCCAAATATTAAGTAAATAATGTCATTTATGGTTGTAATATATTGACTAACAAAGTATACCCATTTTTTCTCTCTTTTTCATCCTTTTAAATTAAGTATATTGGCAACAACATTCATGGAAATAATTTAAAAGATACATGGAATCCTAGAGATTATTGTAAGTGACAGAGATTCAATTTTCACTTAATGTTTTTCAACCGAATTAATTTTTTTGTGGGGTACTCAATTGGCTCACGACTCATCTTACCGTCTTCAATCCGATGGGAAAACTAATATTATGAGTAAATTTTTAGAAGGATATATTTGTTGCTTTCCATATGATAAATAGACATAATGGATCAAGTGGTTGCCCTTGGAAGCATGGTAGTACAACACATCCTTCCATACTTCATCAAAAATTACCCTATTTATGGCACATTATGAATATCATACTCTATCCATCACATCACCCTTAAAGAGCACTATAAAGGTTGAAGAAGTGGAGGACCACATAAGGCATCAACAAAAATTTCTAAAAATATTAAAAGACAATTTGGTTATAGCAAAAAATATAATGAAACAAAAATCATATCAACATCACATTGAAAGAAAATTTGAAGTGGGGGATTGGGTATTTTTGAAGCTACAACTACATAAACATTTATACCTCAACCAAAAAAAGGAGACCAAATAAATAGCACCCAGGTATTATAGTTCCTATAAGGTGTTGTAAAGGATTGGAAGTATCTTACAAACTTGAATTTCCTTCGTCTTCATGTGCACATATAGTCTTCCATGTTTCTTGTTGTAAGTGTTGAAATATGTAACTAGGTCTGATCTTCATAATGGCATGTGTAATAATGATTTTGTGTATTTAATGAAAAGAGAAAAATAAATTTATTATTGTTATTCTTGAGGCATGTGTTTCATGCTAAAGGGAAATGTATTTTTAGGTCAAGTACCCATTGAGTGCTTCTAGGGCTTTTCATTAAGTCTACGAGTCAATTGATTCATTGTCATGTATGAAAGACCCTTTTAGGCATGTTACATATTCTAAAGAAAATCTATTTGGGTCAAAAGAAAGTTAAAGACCCTCCAAGACCTTCTCATTGTGAAAAGATCAATTCAACCTAAATGAAGCAACAAGTCGGCCTAAAGATAGCAATTCGTACCCCTCACAAGCCTATAAATAAAAAGGAACTCGACCTCATTTGGACACACTCTCAAGCAAGTTTGATCTACTCAAGAAAGTAGCTGGAAAAGGACGAAAAAGAATAAGAAGAGAAAATCAAATTTTTGGGACTCTCTCTCTCTCTCTCTCTCTCTCTCTCTCTCTCTCTCTCATGTTAGGTGATGGGTTCCATCAATAGATATATTTTGAGGCCCATTGTTCTATCCTCCAGCCCTTAAACTCCCTTTTTCACACGTTAATTTAAATTTTGTAACCATAATGTGCTTAATAGGAATAATAAAGGGTGCATGTGATATTTCATGGCCCAAAGTGGTTAACATGCATGCAAAAAAAGAATTTTGGGCGGCATTTTCTATGCAAGGGAACATTCGAGGCATCTAGAGAGAATATAGGAGGCTTGTCCACTACATTAACTCTCTAACTTGACTCAAGTCCCAAGATTCCTCACCAATAGCTTGAAGTCCACTAGCAATCGATGAACTCAAGTGCATGTGGACATATAAGGGGACTGGATCCACTAATTTCAAGATTTTGGAGTGAAGCAGTCCTCCTCATAAGGGAGTTTCCCCTGAATCACTTTTTGTATAAATAAATAGGTCTAAGGGCTCATTAGGATTCGAACTTGTGGAGATAGGAAGAGCTATTGAAGGAAAAGTACTTGAGATTGTTATTTCCACTTTCATATTATGTATTTGCACTCTATTTTTTGTTAATGAAAGGCCCTTTACTGGTCTACATTTGAGTTAGCTTAGGAGGGCTAGAACCTTTGGGTTAGGGAAAACCCAAAGAATTTATTCCCTCTCATGTATTTTTCCTTTGTTCTTTTTCAATTTGTTGCACTTCATCCCTTTTTTAAGTAGGAATTAGCTTGAAAAAATTGTAGTTGCAGGTTTTATCACCACCGCTCTTGTGGGAAGTGTGGTTGGAAGGTCTACAACAACAAGCCAAAAATATGTGTTTAGTTCTTTGGAATTTTCTAGCCCTTGGATTGAAATTATTTTGCATGCTTGCTTTTTGCACGTTAGAAGTTAATATCATGATTTATAAAATATATTAGATGCATATTTTAGCATAGAATATATCTTGAAGGAATAAAATTCAACTCATCCTTCCCACTTTGATTAATTTTACTGCTATATTGATTAGTAGATGTATGTCCTATTCTAGTCTCCAAGGGTTGTCAGTAACTTAGAGGGGTTGGCACACTCATCCACATCCACTTATATATTTCTATTCTCCTCCTGGACACCTCATACTTCTCTCAAGCTCTACCACCAAGATCATCTTTTTAGGTCCAATGAAGGACACCGTGGGCATGAAATTTTGTACAAGATAAGCCTCTGATGGGTGCTAAGGTTGGAACAATCTCTCACATATCCTTCATCCACCATCATCCACCTTTCTCTACCTTCAAAAAACCATCCTCGCGCTCAAAAATACCTCGAACCCAATCTTGTAGCAAAACAGGGCACTCCTATAGAAAATAGAGTTTGATGTATCATCATGTAGCAGTCCTGTAGCATTGCCTAAATTCAACCAAATTTCATCTAGGATTTTGATTTCTGCATTATAGGATTGAATAATGAGCTTTGAGCTTTGAATCCACGATTGGGTAGACCCAAGGGCCACTCTAGACCCATCCTTCTACCACTGGAAGCATATTTTCACATTTGAACAAAAGTTATACTATTGGATTTCCTAGTTAGGTGTTGTAGATTAAAATTCCTCTTTCAAATAAATATTCAATTAGATTAATAATTTCCATTCTCTAAGTAGAAAATTGATTCGATAGGTTTTCTAGTAGAGTAGCATATTTCATTTTTGCATTTAGTATAGTCTCTTTTCTTCCTACAGTTCCAGTTAGTCTTTTACATCTAATTAATGATACTCTCATTTCTGCAATTAGGATAATGTTACTTCCTTGCAATTAAGGTAGGATTTTGTATTTTCCTGCAAATTCTCTTTGTAGTTAGTTGAAAAAGTGGTATTTGCATACTTCATTATGATTCAATGACTTAGGGTGACATGAGTAGAGCTTGACCTATTGTGCATACAACATTATCGCCGCCAAGTTTGTACAAACCCCAGTTTGATGATTTAAGTTGGTAAGCCTTGGAGTTGAAATATTCTTGTTTCAATACCAGGGCTCATCACTTTTTGTCATCTTTATAGTGGAGGTGTCCAAGTAGGTGTTGTTTCTACTTAGAATTTGCTTGTTTCTTCTTTCTGTTTTTCATCAGTACTATTGATTTGAAAGCTTCAAAAAGAGAGAAAAAATAAAAAAATAAATAGGGTTAGTTCTTTCATGCCTTGTAGGAGTAGGGATATTCAATGGAAATTCCTACCAAAATCCCCCACCCCTTCAAGTAACCAATCATCAGTATTCTTTGGTGGTTTTGAACTTCCCTCTTTGACTATAGGGGAGTTAGAAAACCCTCTAGGTGAGAAACCTCAAAATTTTTGAGGAAACCATAAGGGAAGAAAATCCTACCTCACCTACCCAAACCATGGTTAAATACAGACAAAATGAGCTCTTTCCTATCCGGGAAACTAATGAGGTCTTCCCTATTTGGGAGACTAATGGGGAGGCCAGAATGAATAATATAAGCCTCATTTCCCTTCCACATTTCCATGGCCTAACCTCTGAGGACCCTAACACTGTTATGTTTGAGTTTGTTGTTTTCTGTGGGACCTATGACTATACCTATAATGAACAAAAGATGAATTTGTTTCCATCCATGCTCAAAGATGAAGTGTTACGTTGGTTTATGAGCTTACTTAGAGGCAACATCACTACCTAGGCCCAAATGCATAAATCCTTTAATGAAAAGTATTGGGACTATTGTAGGTCCAAAGAAAATAAGGAAGAAATCTTTAAGATGGCCATAGGACTAGATGAATCTTTAGAGGAATATGCAGAAAACTTCTAGCTCAATTATAGGCGGGTCAATTGTACCCTTGACCCTAATTCACTCAAGATATTTCTTCTCTGAGGGATCAAGGAGGATGTAATGGAAACCCTTAACATTTTCTCTAGAGGCGAAATCTACCAATTCCTTTACGATGACATCAAGGCAGTATTCAAGAATCACTCTAGGGCTACTAGGAAAAAGGGTAGGTCTATTAAAGGATTGGTTAGCTCATCTCCCTTGACATCAACCATCAAACATGAGATTGGAAGTATGTTGGAGGATTTAAAGTGTAATTTTGCATAGCGTTTCCCTACATATGGATAGTATGTAGATTAAAAGGAATCAAGAGGAAGAAAAAAGGGTGCTAGTTATATTTTTCCCTATATGCACTAAGAGAAATCTTAGAAATGAGTGCCCACTAAATGTCATAGAATTTTTCTTTATCTATGAGGAAAACCAAGCAACAGACAAATGTCCCTCAATGTCAAGTATAAAATTTGTATACCAAGGGGCAAAAGGTGGTTCAGAGCAAATTTTCTTCATTAACCAAAGGAGGCCCCAAGGCCCTTGGCCATATCAACTAGGCATGCAAGGCGCACATTATCCTCATTACAATCCAAATCATAATGCACCTTTCCAGCCTTGGTAATATTCCACTCATTCATCATGTCTCATACCCTATCCTTGCCCTTATACTCCTCAATATCCTCCTCAACCTATTAAACCTCATTTCCATCCATATCCACCTCAATCTCCTCAATGGAGAGACTCCTCACAAGAATGGAGGCCTCAAACCTCGACCTCAACCTCGACCACAGATCCCTCACCATAACTCACCCAAGAAACCTGATCCAGATTTAAACAATAACGCAACAAATTACAGAGATAACCAAAAACATAGAGATGTAGTGGAAATAATACTTCATTTCATTAATGTAAAATACTGAAATATGCTTACAAACAGCAATGGAAATAAACCAGCTAGGGCGATGGTAACTTATCTATGAGAAGAGATGTGGTGGCTACATGCCTCTGAACTATGTTATAATGAGGCTCAAAGGCCTATTTATTTTTGAGCAACAATGGAAAACCCTAAACATCCAAAAACCTAACCCTAGAAGATAAAACACCAAACTGTGGGCCCCGTTTGGGTAAATTAGTACATCAACTTCCCGGGGTCGTAACTTTGGCATACAATCTTCGTTTGACGTGCACTATATCTCGTTAGAAATATATATCCAAGAAATACAACTTTGCAAAGAGAAACAACGGTCCATAAACCCATGATGCTCCCAATTTTCCCAAAAACGTCGTTGAGGGCCTCAAAACGGCTCCGGAAGTTCAGGACCCGAAAAAACTACTAAAAATAGTAAACAATGCTATAATTAAGGAAACTGAAAAGTTGAAAGAAACATTGGTGGGGGTCCAAGTGGACTTGGTATGTGGCCACCAATATCCGCCTAGATCATTCGTCCCCCCTTAGGAAGCAATGGTCCCCATCGTGTTAAGTTCCTCCATGAGATGAGGAAACTTCTGTTGAACTCGGTCCCTGGTGAGCCACTTGCCCTGGTGAAAGAGTTGGCCTGATTTGACAACTCGATATAGTTGGATATTCTACTAGTGAGTGTGATTGATATATGTGTCCATGATCTAATTAGTTGCAACTTGTTCCATGTAATCTGGATTTAACTCTATGGTTGTAAGTTGTTCTGCAATGTCGGATGTGTCTAGTAATGGTGGAAAGTATGGCTGAAGGCGGTCCACATTGAACACTGGGTACAGGCCAAGGAATGAGGGAATGTTGAGCTCAAATTCATTGTCTCCCATAGCCTTGGTAATGGTGTAAGGACCATATCAGAGTGGTCTGAGTTTCGGATAGGATCCGGGAAGGCGTTCATTTTGCAAATGCAACCAAAATTTGTCACCCAACTGAAACTTGTGTGGCACCCAATGTTGGTCATGTCGCTGCTTGTACTTGGCATTTGATTTTTCCATAATGTCATGGACTTGTTAGTGAATATGTTGAATGTGCTCAGTGAAGTTGTTTTCCTTATTTGTTTCAGTATGGACATGAGCCAAATTTGTGTGAATAGCTGCAAATGGCATGGCCACATCAATGGGACATAGTGATTGGAATCCCAAGCCCACCTGAAAAGGGTTGTGGACCAGTCGAGTTGTGAAGAGCTTGGTTGTAGCTGTGCTGAACATAGGGGAGGCTCTTGTCTCATGTGCATGGATGCTTTGAGTTGTACATGTGCAGAATATGTACGATCATCATGTTGACAACCTCTGTGTGGCCATCAGTTTGAGGATGGAAGGTTGTGGAATTAGTGAGTTTGGTGTCCAGCATCGACCAGAGACTGGACCAAAATGTACTAAGGAACCTGCTATCCCGATCTAAGATGATAGACTGTGGGATCCCAAAGTGTACCCACACTTGTTTAAAGAAGAGTTTAGTAGTGGCTTCTTGCAGGCCACCATAATGGCCATCTTCGAGAACCTATCGACAACCACAAAAATATAGTCGTTTCCATGCTTAGTGGAAGGAAGGCTTGACATGTAATCCATGGAGATGGATTCCCAAGGTCGACTAGGGGTAGGTAGTGGAGAAAAAAGGCCTTGGTTCTTGATGGTCGGTTTGGCAATGGCGTAAGTAGTGCATGATCTGATGTACTTCCTGACATCATGTCGAAGATTCGGCCAATAGAAATACTTCTGTAATACTACCATTGTTTTCTTGACCCTGAAATGCCTAACAGCCCGACTATAGTGTCCTTCCCAAATCATCTTGGCATGCTAGCTTGAAGGAACACAAAGGTGACCCAGGTGGCATAATAGGGAATCCTGGAGGTGAAAATTTGGAACATGTTGACCCTCCAAGAGTGTCTAGTATGTGTGGTCAAATTTTGGGTCACTTTTGTAGAGAAGTAACCAATCAGAAGTCTTGTGCCCACAAGAGTTGAGCATAGTGGTTAACGCCATGATCGGTGGTCGACTGAGGCAATCTGCAACATTATTGGTGTTGCCCTTCTTATACTTGATATTCAAATGGAACTGTTGTAGGTGTGTGGACCACTTTTGATGGCGATCATTCTGCAATTTCCCTTGGGTCTGTATGAACTGCAGGGATTGGTGGTTTGTGTGGATGACCGTTTCCTTCCCCAAAATGTAATGCTTCCATTGTCGGTAGGCCTGCACAATGGAATTTATCTCTTTGTCATAAATGGGATACTTCCAGACTATGTCTGAAAGTGTCTCACTGTGATATGCCACTGGATACCCATGTTGAGTAAAAACTGTCGAATAGCATAGTCAAAGGCATCTGTCTCAGCCTCAAATGGTTGTTGCAAGTCTGGTAATGCGAGCACTGGTGTCGTGCAGAGGCGATCTTTCAACTCTATGAATGCCTTCTGTTGAGATTCAGACCAAAATAATTTTCCTTTCCCTCCTCCCTTGGTGACTTGACTCAAGGGCCAAGTGATATGAGAAAATCCCAACACGAACTTGTGGTAGAAGTTGTCAAGGCCTAGAAAGCTGTGGAGCTCTGTCAGAGTGGTTGGAGATGGCCAATCTCGAATGACTTGGATCTTGGCTAGATCCACATGCACCCCTTTTTCATCAATAATGTATCCCATATATTGAACATGGGTCATGCCAAAAGTGCATTTCTCCAAATTGGCACATAACTTGTGTTGCCACAGTGTTTGGAGAACCTGTCAAGTCTGGTGGAGGTGCTCTTCCCAACTCTGGCTGAAGATTAGGATGTCATCCAAGTATACCACGTCAAATGAGTTGGTGAATTGCCACAAGATGTCATCCATTAACCTCATGAAGGTTGCAGGAGCATTCGTCAATTTGAAAGGCATAACCAACCATTTGAAAAGGCACTCCTTGGCTTTGAAGGCAGTCTTCCACACATCGGAGGGTTCAATTGGTACCTGGTGATATCCTGACTTCAAATCAATCTTACTGAAATATCTTTTCCCCTTCAGTTGCTCCAAGAGGTCATCAATCCATGGGATCGGGTACCTATTATGGATAGTGATCTTGTTCAACGTCCGATAGTCAATATAGAGTCTGCAAGTCTCATCCTTCTTTTGTACCAACACGATCGAGCTTCCACAGAGTGATGAACTCAGAAGGATGTGACCTTTCTGCAAAAGCTCCTAAATCTACCTCTTAATTTCATCATTCTCCATAATGGAGTGCCAATAGATTGGTCCATTTTGTAGCGGCACACCTGGGGTCAGATTGATGGGGTGCTTGACTTGACAGTGTAGAGGAACCCCTGTGGGGGAGGTGAAGATGTCCCCATACTCCTCCACCACCTTGTCCATCTGTAGTTTTCGTGCAGAGGGGCCCTATCTGGAGGTCGTGGCCACCATCTTCTTCTTTCCTTGAGGGCATATTATTAGGAAAACAAATTTCTCGATTTTGGAAACGAGCTTACTACATTGTTTTGCAGTAACCAAAGAGATGGTGGTAGGCGGTGCTACCTTCAGTATCCTGTACAAATTATTTCCCAAAGTAACAATAACAACATGGGGCCTTGATCAATACACAGCATGTCATTTCCACAAGTATGGTTGTCCTAATAATACATCACAAATTTCAAGGGGAGCAATGTCACACAATTACCTCATCCGTGAAGGGCTTGATGTTGTATGGAAGGCGACAATGTTGGCTCACGCGAAGATCCCATCCTTGGTGAAGCCACCTGATGGTGTATGGTTGTGGATGTGTTGTGGTTGGTAAGCCCAACTGCTTCACGACCTTTGTCAAAATTAGGTTCTTGGCTCCCAATGTCGACAATGAACTGTAGCGGGGAGCCCTTTACCCACATCTGGGAGTGGAAGAGTCACTCCTCCTCCTCTAGATCTTTGGGTTCCTACTTCTAGATCTTTGTGGTAGAAATGGTGGCATTGGGCTCTGCAATGATAATCTGCTTCCCCATGTCATTCTCCTTGTTAGGTTCTGACTCAAAGTTGGAGCATGCATCTGATTGTAGGTTTTAACCCTGTAAAGAAATTACCTGCATACGAATTCTAAAACACAAAAAATAACAATGTGAGAGCATAACACATAAAACACATATACACAGATATTTTCCCCTGGATCCCAAAACTAGGACTACCAGCTTGATTTTTCATTATTTTCCTTTCAATGTTATAATACATATTTATACATGC
>APFE030284672.1:286977-306246 GCA_000404065.3 Pinus taeda
TCCATCTGTAATATCCATGTTGCGGGATCCTTGCCATCAAACTTCCTCATATTGACTTTTGGAATATGGTGGGTCTTTGATCCAACATTAGAGTCTATGGAATCATGATTAACATTTCTTTTGTTCTCATCATGAGTTTCCTTTACTACCCTTTCACCCTTAGTGACCCTTTCTTGCAGCAACTTATTCATATTTATCTTCAATTCTTCCATGTCTTTCAAATCTATCTTCAAATCATCCATCTTAGCTTCCATGTCATTCATCTTAGCTTCTACACCTTTCTTTAAACAATCCATCTTAGATTCTGTTCATTTTTGTGCAAGCGACACTTGTTGCACTTCGTCTCGTAACTTTGATATATCATGTTGCATTTCTTCCTCTTCTTCATGAGTCATGCTAGAGATTTCAAGTTGCCTACTAGGTGTTTCCATTTTCTTTCTTCAGGGCATCAATTACTTTTTTCACTTTGTATGAGGTCGATATTGCCTCTGATGTACCTTTGTAATTTCAGATCATCTAGTTCTAAAATTGCGACCTGCGGCAGCCCTCTGTGTCCTCTTTCCAATGCCACCAGTCTGACCCCAATTGAATTCTCCAATGAAGAGTTATGCCAAATCTCCCATAGTTCCCTCATTATAGACTAATTCAGTAGAGCGAACTTGTACGACGTTCCACGAGTCACTGTTTCGACCTCTAGCTCTGAAAATATATAGAAGAAACTACAGTCCATCCTCTTTCTGCACCTTTTTAGAAAATTTCAATCCAATGCTCAGAGAAACAGTTATGACGATTTTCCCCAGGTCACCTGTTTGGAATGTAATTCAAGAGTCTATTTGGAGTAGCGAAACCCTAGAATCCAAAGCTCTGATACCAAATGTTATGAAACCAGCTCAAGAAAAGATCGAAAAGATAGATCAACGCCTTAGAATTTAGCCTCTTCGAGGGGGCAAACTCCTTCACATTACATAAATGAACAATTCTTGGATGATACAAATGAAAATACCTCCTTTCTATATATAGGAGTCTAAGGGTTCATAACATAATCATAGCCTACATAAAAATAATAATGTAAGGGCACAATAATAACAATAGTGGGCTTCTATGGGCACAATAGGGGCACAACAATATTAATAAGGGGTACAACTACAATAGTAATGGGGTAATCACTAGTATTATGGGGAACCAACATAACCTCACACCTACAAGAATAGGAACCTTCACCAGTTTACTATCCTGCATATTAAACCTCTGCAGTATTATCTCGACATACTTCCTCTGGTTTAACTAGAGCTTCCTCTTTGCTCGATCTCTTTTAATTTCCATACCCAAAATATAGCTTGTAGTACCAAAATCTTTCATGTCGAATTTGAAGGACAATTGGGTCTTCAAATCATGGATAATTTCTTTGTCATTTCCAACTAGCAACATATCATCCACATACAAGACCAGATAAATAACATGGTCACTAATTAATTTAAAATACACACAGTGATCTGCTTTGCTTCTGGTGAAGCCAAGTCCCGTATAAATGTATCAAATTTCTGGTACCACATCCTTGGTGACTGTTTTAACCCATACAAAGACTTTGTTAACTTGCATACTAGTTCTTCCTTACCCTTCACCACAAAGCCTTTAGGTTGCTTCATGTAGATATCCTCTTCCAGATCCCCGTGAAGAAATTATGTCTTCACATCCATCTGTTCTACTTCAAAATCAAAAGCAAAAATAACAGATAAAAGTAATCTAATAGAAGTTACCTTGGAAACAGGAGAAAAAATATCACCAAATTCAATTCCCAACACTTGGGAATAACCTTTTGCTATCAACCGAACTTTGTATTTCTCCACTTTTCCTTATGCATTTGTCTTCTTCTTGAACACCCATTTGCTGCCAATTTCTTTCTAGCCAACAACTCCACAAGATCCCAAGCCTCATTTTTGTGCAAATATGCCATTTCATTAGCTGTGGCCTCTTTCCAGAGTTTTCCATCCTCTGAATCTACCGCTTCCTTCACATTTTTGGGATCATCATGCGTAATAGATAAAGCAAAATTTGAACAGAAAGCATATGGACTATACCTTTCTAGCTGCTTTCTTTCTCGAACTGATCTTCTCACACCCCGAGTTTGTGGCTCTTCATCTCCTCTGTTGGAGAGTCTGATTCTTCCTCCTTAATCTCAAACTCTATCTTCTCAGGTTCCTTTGGTTGGACTTCATGTTTAATAACATCTTTTACCTCTCTGAACACCACATCGCGATTGTACACAACCTTTTGTGTGATTGGGTTCCAAAGCTTATCACCCTTTAAACCATCCTTATACCCAATAAAGATGCACTTTTCAGATTTACTATCCAACTTGGTTCATTTCCCCTTTGGAACATGTACATATGTCCAAATACCCTCAGATGCGAAAGAGAGGGTTTCTTACTAGTCCATACCTCTTTTGTAGTCTTATCCTCCAACGTTGGTGAAGGTGACTTGTTTACTAGGTAACATGCACTATCCACTGCCTCTGCCCAGAATTCTTGTCCTAACCCGGCACCACTGGGCATGCTTCTTGCCCTTTCCATCAACATCTTATTCATTCTTGCTGCAACTCCATTTTCCTGAGGTGTATATGGAGTAGTCTCATGTCGTGCTATACCACACTTCTTATAGAATTCTTCAAATTCCTTGTTGCAAAACTCTCCACCATTATCTGTCCTCAACACCTTTATCTTCTTCTCTGTCGGAGTTTCCATGAGAGCCTTAAATTCTTTAAACCTGTCAAAGGCTTCAAATTTCTTTTTAAGGAAATTTATCCATGTATTCCTTGAGAAGTCATCTATAAATGATACATAGTACATAGACCTACCCAGTGATGGAACCTTCACAGGTCCAAATACATCACGTGCACAAGCTCTAATATCTGTTTCGCCCTCTTACCACCAGAGGGGAAACTCACCCGATTATGCTTCCCATATACATAATTTTCAAAGAAATCAAAATCCAAAGAGCTATTACTCATACCTTCTACCATACCTTTACCATGAAGTATTCGAAGGCCTTTCTCTCCAATATGTCCAAGCCATTGATGCCACAACATGGTCTTCTCTCTAAAGACCACTGGATTTTCTGCTCCACTTTCAAGAACCACAAAATTGTTGCACCCATCAACAATCGAGCTACCTTGCAGCTTGGACAGAGTTCCAATCCGATCTCCCCACATCAATACCAATGCTCCCTGAACCATCTTGCAGGTATCCTTATCGAACATTGTTTTTAAACCTGCATCATCCAGCTTTCTTACAGAAATCAGATTTTTGGCCAATGCAAGAATATCAAAAACACCCGAAAGTGTTCTAACCCTTCCACCTTGCAACTTCAACTTTACTTTTCTGCGATCAATGATTCTAGCCTTTCTATCATCCCCTAAGAAGAAATCACCATCATCGTATTTCTCATACTTGCAGAACCACTCTCTATGGGGAGTAAAGTGAAAGGATGCACCTGAGTCAATCAACCATTTCTCATGATCTACATGTGTACTTGAAGAAGCCAAGTACACATCCCCACCTTCATCTAAGGTGTTTTTCGCCTCTGCAGAAGGAGCATCATCAGATCCCTTTCCTCTATCAAGAGCTTTAGATTTACAATCCCTTTTGTAGTGCCCTTCCTTTCCAAATTTCCAGCACACCACCTTTACAAGTTTTCCTAGAGACTTAGATCTCCCTCTAGATTTAGATCTTCCACTCGATGAGTTATTTTTGTTTCTGTTCTAGGACAGTCCTCATACAAACAAGGCATCACCATTCTGGCTCTCCATATTTTTCCGTCTCATCTCCTCCGTCAGCAAGGATGAGACTATTTCATCAAACTGCAAGGCAGTTGCATTGCTACCTATTACGATAACCAGACTATCCCACGAATCTGGTAGAGAACACAACAAACTGATGCACTTATCTTCATCTAAAATTTTAGTATCAATAGATGCTAGCTGACTTACCATAGTATTAAATGCATTCAAATGCTTTATCACCGAGTCTCCATCTTTCATCCTCAGGTTATACAGTTTTTTCCGCAGGAACAGTTTATTCACCAGAGACTTAGATTGGTACAAAGTCCCTAACTTGTCCCACAAACCCTTCACCATAGCTTCCCCTAGTACATTCAGCAATATTGAATCTGAGACACACAATCATATTGTGCTCTTTTCCTTCTGATCCAATTTCTTTCATTCTTCATCAGACATTCTCATTGGTTTAGTACCCGGATCTATCGTGGTCCACTAATATTTATCCACCAACAAATCCTCCATCTTGAGTTTCCACAACTCAAAACTCTGACCATTAAATTTCTCGATCTTTGTCTTTCCACTACTCACCATATGCTTTCCCTAGTGATATAGTCTGTGTTATGTGTGATTGATTCCTTCTTATTAGTTATATGTGTTCATGCTCGATGTTGCTCATGTTCAATTAAGCTTCTACAAAGTTTATGGTAGATGTAGATCTAGTATTATGCTTTAGTACATTGCATATATCAGTTTGATCTGCAGGTGAAATTTCTACATGATATCAGTGAGCTAGCTAATTTGTAGAGAAAATTCTGCATGGTATCAGAGCACAGGTGATTAAGAAAGAACAGTATACAAGAAGGAATTCAAAGTTTATTATTCAAGATATAGATCTCAAGTTATTATCACATCTATTTCACTAATGGCATTCTATGGTTTGAGGCTTGAGTATGCTCTTGGTGGCAGCTCAAACTATATAGCTTGGAAGGATCGCATGGAGGCAATATTGGAAGAAAACAGCCTTAAGGACTTCATTGATCAAGAAGTCCCTAATCCTACTAATGCTACTCAATTGGCGGAATGGAAGAAGTGTGTGGCTAGAGCTAGGAGAATTCTCTTGGAGGGAGTGCGAGATTACATTGTCTCGAGCCTCCATGGGAAGGAGACTCCATTTGCAATGTGGAAAACATTGAAAGAGTTATATCAGAATAGTAGTGATCAGAGCAAGTTGGCGCTGAAGGACAAACTTTGAAAGATCAAGTCTGAAAAGGGTAAGACAATCTCTATGTATCTAACCAAGCTCATCACATGCAGGGATGAGCTTGCAAGTGTAGGGGTCGTGACAGCTGATGATGATATGGTGAGTCTAGCACTCCTTGGCCTTCATAAGAGTTGTCATAGCTACCAGGACATGGTTAATGGAAGCGAGAAACTGCCAGATTGGGAATGACTATGGTCTGATTTGATGCAGGAGGAGATCAGATGAAGCACCAGAGACGGTTCTTTGTCCATGGAGGATGAGGAGAATTGTGCCTTAGCGAGTAAGGAAAAGAAGGTGAAGGAGAAGGTTTCTCTTTCCAAATCAATTTCTTCCAATGGTGGGAAGAAGGTTAACAAATTGAAAGTGCGATGCTTTCGTTGTCATGAGGTGGGCCATTATGCTATAAATTGTCCACTAAGGAAATCCAAGAAGGGATCCGAGGAAGGATTTGAAGGTGAGGCATTTGCTTCACAGTTTGAGTTGGATTTAACACTCTTCGCATGCATGGTTTCATCCATGGTGGGAAGTGGTTGGTTTCTTGACAGTGGAGCTTCTTTCCACATGATCGGTGACAAGAGTTTGTTCAGTACTTTGGAGGAGAAAGATATCCATATACTCATAGTGATGGGTAATTATGAGAAATATAGTGTCTCAGGTGTAGGCACAATTATTTTTCAAAGGGAACATGGATCTAGCCTTACCTTGAACGATGTCAAGTATGTATTAGGACTGAAGAGAAACTTGGTGTCGATTGTGATGCTGGAAGATAGAGGCTATGATGTAGTCTTTAGTAAGGGAAAGGTTTTCCTTAGACACATCATCACTAGACAAGTGAAGTACATCGATTCACAGGTCAAGAACCTGTATTCTCTTGAGGTTCAAGATGCATGCAAAGCCTTGAGTAGCAAAGCAACTGATGGAGACTTGGTGGTTGGGAGGAAGAGTATATTACCTCTCAACATGCAGTGCCAAAAGAACTCTCAGACGATTGTGGAGGAGCCACAATTGGTGCAGCAGCTTCAGGAGGTTGTGGAGCAGCCACAACAGGAGAAGTTGAGCGGAGATCGAGTAAAGACATCTACTCATGCAGAGACCTCCAATAGGGGGAAACTTCAATCCAGGTGGGCAGAGGGATCACATGAAACCATACCTCCAGGTAGGAGGTGGGGCGATATAGAGTGATCGTCCCAAGGAGGAGGGGTAGGATTCTTGAGTACCCAACCTCTTGGATGAGACCTTGCTATGAGAGCCCCGATGTGGAGTAGAAGGAATTGACTGATTGGGTAGAGACAGATGCGGATAGGGTGGCAAAGAGAGCCACAGTGCAGGGAATCCTAGGACAGCATAAAGCATGCAGGCTGCAGCAATGCAAGAGGCACAAGTGTGTTGCATAGTGAAGGGTGGCACAGAGAAGGGTGCAACAGTGCAATATGCATGGAGATGTTGCAGTAGCGTAGAGGTCAGAGTGGGAGCACTTGTCAGTAGCAGGTAGAGCTTCAGCATAAGAGTATGTTTCTAGCCCAACAGAGTGGTCAGTTGGGAGTTTTTTGTTCCGAGTTTTGTAGGAGCAACCGCACTTGGTAGATGTGTTGCATGCAAAACATTCTAGAGTTCCAGGATCGGGTTCGAGAGGAAGCCTTTCTTGTTGAGAGGGATTGTTGAAAAGTGTGCAACAAGAAATGTAAAAATAGAAATTGCTAAAAATAGCAGTTTGGCCAATGAGCATTTTGGCCACCTTGGGTGAGAGGTGAAACTGCTAAAAATAGCATCTTCTAAAAGTAGCATTTTTTGGTCCCTTCCTATTTATAGTAGTCCTTGGTCTATCTATAGGAAGTAAATTCGAATTTGGTCTTACCAACAATTTGAAATATTAATTAATTAGCTTTCCATGAGTTAATTAGTTAAGGAAAAGAAAACTTAAGGTCTTTGTGAGAACATGCAATTATTTCTCCACTAATTAGGGAATGTGTCCTTGATTTGCTCCACTGAATGAGGAATTAAGGATGAGTTCTATATTGAGAGGATCAGTTGACTTAGTTTAACTTAGTCAAGTGCAGTTATATTAATTTAACAAGTTGTTAAATTAATGAGATATAGTTTGTTGATGCTTGCATGCATGTAACAACTATTATTTTCAAATAACTATGTATTCACTCATGGATAACTGATACATGTTAGTTCTGTCAGAGACCCAGTTGAGATTAGATGTGGGGCAGTGTACTATCAAATGCTAGGATATTTCTAGTAAGTATTCCTTGCATGGGGAAGGAATTTTCTTCTTTCTATGATTGCGTAGTTGGACCTAAGGTGGCAGTAGGTATGATCAAGTCAATTTACTTGTGTTTTGTAATTGGACACCAATCACAACTACGGAAGGAAGTAGGAGCTTGCACCTTAGGTGCAGCCTTTATATACAGGGCAAGATAGTCCATGAGCTTTATCATTAGAGTATAGAGAGAGCATGATAGCTTTTAAGTTGATTCTTTTTATATGTTGTTGAGGACTTCCACTTGATTGATAATACAGTGTTGGGGTTTTATGCTGGTGCTTTCCCCAGTGATATATTCTATGTTACGTGTGATTGATTCCTTATTATCAATTATATGTGTTCATGCTTGATGTTTCTCATGTTCAATTAAGCTTCCACAAAGTTTATGGTAGATGTAGATCTAGTATTATGCTTTAGTACATTGCATATATCAGTTTGATCTACAGGTGAAATTTCTACATGATATCAGTGAGCTAGTTGATTTGTAGAGAAAATTCTACATTGTTGTCGGGACTGGGATCTACTTGAAGGAGATGCGTGATGTCACATCACTGGAATCTGATGAAGAAAGAAATTGAAAAGTGGTTGGATAGAAAAATTCACGAATTCAGGGCGTAGGAAAACAAGAATCTACACCTATCAAAGGAGAAGTGGTTGGATAGGTATTTGTATATGTAGATACATGAAATATTCTTATGAACCTTCCCGATCAAGTTATACGAGTGGTTAGATAATTTGGCAGACTGTTAAGGGAGGTGGAAGCTTGATGCATCGATAGTGTGGACTCCAAAATGAGTATGACGATTAGAAGCCTCAGAAGACAAAATCGCGCGGGTCATCGATCACTGGCTTGATCGAATTACAAGAGGATTTGTTATAGAATTCAGGGTCAATATCTCCGAGTGGTGATTTTTCAAGGGACCGTGAGGTAAGTATTTAAGGTCTTTAAATACCTGAATTAAAATGTTGTTATGTGAAAAATAGGTTATGCCATTGCCTTGATTTTTGAAGCTACACGAAGTGGGAAAATCTTTAGAGATTGAGAAATATCAAGTTTAGAATATAACCTATTGATTGGAACACCTTCGAGTGATGACGAGGGAGCAATACATGCCTCATTGTGGAGTGTTGTCTAGCTGATAAGATAGGGTTTTCACGAACACATCATCCATCCACTCCACCTCCACCACATATACCTTTTCCTAAACCTTCACCTCCACCGCATACACCTTCGCCCAAACCTCCACCTCCACCACCTCCGTTCAACATGTTGAATACAATGAAGATGTAGATTTTCAAGGGCATATGGAGAGAAGATACAGATCATTTCTAGTTGGTTGTGAATGACGTGTGGACAACGCAGTAGATGACTGACGATAATATAAAGAAGTCACAGTTGGTTGCCACTCTACAGGATCACATGATGACCTCGTATATTAAGTATTGTTCTGATAGTCCTCTAGCAATTCTAGCAGAGACTAAGACTGCTTTGAACAAAGATTTTAATAAGCCTAAGTCTAACTCGCAATCGGTAGTTGGATTTAAGGAGATCATGATGAGGGTTGATGAGATGCCGGGAGTTAGATCAAAGGTTGAAATGTGTAATTTGAGAAGCTAATATGCAACTCACATATGGTTAGCCTCATGAGTGGCTTATAGCTTTGCTTCTGCCCCACCTGAGGATTGCTTTGTCACAATAGAAGATAGGAACTCAAGTAGAAGCCTTGTAAATCACGAAAAGGTTGCAAGAAATGCCTATTCAGGATGCGACCTTGGGGGAACAGCAAGTCCATTCTAAGTTACAGAGCCTATGCTTAGAATTGTAGAGCTTCAAGAAAGACATGGAGACTAAGCCAGAGGTGTGTGCAGAAGTCTGGTGTCTAAAGTATAAGAGCTAGGGGCATGATAGATACCATTGCCCCATATTCATGAATGATATCTTAGGAGTAGGACTTATTCCCCTGAGACCAGAAGCTCCAGCAGGACCAAGAGTGGGGGTTGCACGATGGTGCACTATTTATCAAGTTGTTGGAAAACATTTGATGGATAACTATCATTTTCTTCAAAAGTTCATCCAAACATTGTAGCAGTTGTTTTGTAACTTCTGCAAATCAATGGACCATGATGAGCGAGTGCCATTATCGCAACTATGAGCTGATGATGGAAAGAACACATACCTATCGAATGCAAGCAGAAACTCGACCTCCAGAGAAGGGTGCCAGAGGAGCGCACAAAGGATATCAGCGACAAGGATGAGGCTGAGGAGGAGGAGGGCCTAGTAGAGTCTGGGGTTAGCTTATTTTTTACAACTACGAAACACCAGGGAACTATGCGTAGGAGTGTCAGAATCAAACACACCCATCATGTCAATACTGCAGCCAGTTTGATCACACTATAGAAGAAAGCCCGATGTTGATAGCTAAGATGTAGGAGAAAAATGTGCAGCCTCAACAACCTACATAGAACTTATAGATGATGAGATATGATCCCCGCAAGGAGGATCAGAGCATGAACATAGTGATGATAAGCAAGATAAAAACTAGCGATGATAAATGAAAATAGCCTGAAGAGGATGGATAAACCCGTAAGGCCCCAGGAAAGGAAGTTGGTTTTGATCTGGAGCACGTGAAGGAAACATTTATGGAAGCCAAGAAGAGCTTCATTGATGTCTCCACCTTAGGAATCCATAACAAAGTACAAGAATCGAGCGCGCCTGCAAAGGTTGAACCCTTTATTCCTACCATATTCTTGGAGACTTTCATGAAATTGTTGTGCGATAAAAAAGCTGTGAAAGGCCTACAGGAGTTAATAAAAAAATGCGTCAATAAAGGAAATGCCCCTGATAGACATCGTATAGTTAGAAAAATTGGAAAACATAAGGAAACAATAGGGCAGGAGATGAGGCTCACCTCACAGATTAGCGATTATGAGATGGACCAGGTCATCTTAGATTTAGGGTCTGATGCGCATGTTTTGCAAAAAAAAATATTTTAAAGAATGGGGAGACCTGCGCTATAGTGGTCTCTGATTCAGCTTAGAATGTCAAACCAGTAGAAGATAATTCTGATGGGACGACTATATGGAATAAGAGTTGATATAGAAGGTTTTAGAATGGCCACTGACTTTGAAGTGATAGAGATTGTTTATGATAGAATCCATACCCAGTGCTCCTTGGAATTGACTGATACATTGACATGAATGGAGCCATCAACTTGAAGAAGAGGACAATGTCATTTGCAAAAAAATCACTTCGAGTTGTAGTGTTGTTGAACACTATAGAAGGGGCACGCTACCTGAACCGGTCCGTGATTATGAAGAAAGTGTAGATGAGCTAGATCAGATTTACAAAATAACAACGCAAGATAAAGACTAAATCAATCCAACAATAAATGGACAGATTGCATGGGACTAAGAGAGTTCATGCACCTCTGATTCAGATGAAGAGTTGGAGCATTCGCAGAATTGGATGCATGAAGTATCTACACTACGCTGCAATATGTTGGCTAAAGCGTTTGACTGTGTTTCATTGGAGGTAAGGAATTTACCTTATTATGATGGTTTAACTGACGTGGATAAGTTTTTGGATGCATTTGAGCATGAAGTCCCCAAGCATCATCGTTTCCAAATGTTAGATTTGGCATTATGTGCTATGCATGCACGATGATGGGGTACGTACAATAATAGTTTTGATGGATCGCGAGATTATAGAGGGATGATGAGGTTACGATTTGGTTGACCTAACATTATATTGACTGAGAAATATGATGGGAAGGATGATCTGCGTGATCACCTAGCGAAGTGGACTACAGCTTATGGAATGGGACCACAGCCAAAGTGGGTACACTTATTTTTTCCATACTTTAGAGACAATCCCCATGAACTAGTATTTGGAGATGGAGCTCTGCCATGGCACCACGAAGTAAGATATATTAAGAGAACAGTTCTTATTAACCTTCAGTTTTGAAGATGGTCAATCATCTTCAGAAAACCACAAGAAACTCTGGAATGGTTCCAACCAGATTGGAGCACCCAGCTATGTCATGCGCTGGAATGTTGTAATGTGATCGTTGAATAAGAGGATAAGATCTAAGAAATATCAATATTCCAGAGGTCGAAGGGCATCGCAAAGTCAAGGGCCCACAAATATACAACCTAGACATCACCACACTATTGAAAATGAAGCAAGTAAACATTGGGACTAAAGAAAAACTGAAGTTTGCAAATATTGGACAATACCGAGACAACACTACTATGGATAAGGTTGTTGAGTTACTCCGCGAATATCACGATCCGTTCCCTACTAATTTTTTGGAATTAAAGGAAATAATAGGATACTTGGGTGTTATGAAAATCACTCTGAAGCCAGACGTGAAGCCTGTTAAGCACAGGTCATAATGCCTGAATCCTAAGTATAAGGAAAAAGTTCGCTTGGAGTTGGATAACATGCTGGAAGCAAGAATTGTAGAACTAGTGGAAGAATCTAATTGGGTGAGCCCGATGGTGGTTTAGGAGAAGAAATAGAAGGGAGAAATAAGGATTTGCGTAGATTTACAGAAGCTTGATGATGCCTATGTCCATGATCCATTTTTGACACTATTTACTAATGAGGTATTAGACAATGTTGGAGGACATGAGGCCTACTTGTTCACTGATGGGTTTTCAGGATACCATCAGATTAAGATTGCACCTGAGGATAGGATAAAAATGACCTTCGCGATGGAGTGGGGTTGTTTTCAATACACTGTGATGCCATTTGGAATCAAGAATGCGACTGTGATATTTTCTCGCGTAGTCGTCGCAGAATTCAAGGAGTTTATTCATAAGTTCCTCGAAGTGTACTTTGATGACTGGACAGTGTTCGTACTAGTGAAGTGCCATGTATAAAGCATGCACCTAATGTTGGATACATGTCACAGATACCAAATCACGTTGAATCTAAAGAAATATATATCCAGTCTTCCCTTTGGAATCTTTTTGGGTCATGTGGTGTGCAAGCAAGGGTTGATGGTGTACGCTGCCAAGATTGTGGTGATAGTGAATCTGGAGGTCCCGAGGAATATAAAGCAGATGCGCGCAACATTGGGACATATGGGATAATATAGAAAATTTATCAAGGCATATGCTCATATTACCCTACCTATGGAGAAGTTGTTGAAGAAGGATGCAACATTCTGTTGGGACAAAGAATGCCATTGCAGCTTAGATGTCTTGAAATAAAAGATGCTCATCGCACCGATCTTGGTATTCCTGGATTGGAAGAAGGAATTTCACATACATGTTGATGCCTCGTGCATTGTGTTGGGTGAAGTGTTAATGCAAGCCAATGAAGGAGAGATGGACCACCCTATAACCTTCGCGGATAGGAAATTATCAAAGGCCAAGAATAATTACCCAAAAATGTAGCGCGAAGGATTGGCCATGGTGTACATGCTATAGACGTTCAGGCACTATCTGTTAGGTGGGAATTTTAAGATGTACACAGATCATTCCACCTTGAAATACCTGGTCAATAAGCCTATTTTGGGGGGGAAGATCTGTTGATGGTTGTTGTTATCCCAAGAGTATGAATTTAAGGTCATTGTGAAGTCAGGGAGGTTAAATGCAAGACCTAACCATCTGTCATGGATTGAAATAGGAGAGAAGCTTACTAATTTGGAGGAAGGGTTGCCAGATGTGCAGATCTTTGTGGTGCGTGTAGAGGATAACAATTTTGTAGATATTATTCACTTTTTTACTATGGGGATGGAACCAGAAGGGTATACAAGTCAGAAGAAGGAGCTAGTAATGCACGCGACATACTTTTATTGATCGTGGGACATATGTATAATATGTGTGCTGATGAAATCTTGCGAAGATGTGTGCCAGAGTTTTAAAGAAATAGCATTCTTGCTAAAGCTCATGGAGGGGCTGCGAGAGGACATTATGCAGAAAAAGCAACTATGCAGAAGGTTTTGCATGAAATTCTATGTTTTCCAACGTTGTATAATAATTTCAAAGCATATTGTAAGGCATGTGATGTGTGTTAGAGAATGGGCAGACCATTTTGAAGGGATGAATTTCCATTAAAACCTCAAGTATTGTTGCAACCATTTGAAAAATGGGCGATTGATTTTGTTGGGCCAATTTAGACCCTAGGGAAGAAAACTAGTGCACGCTATATCATCACCGTAATGGAATATCTAACTAGATCGGCAGAAGCATAGCCGATGAAGGATTATATAGGGCCTATATTAGCAAAGTTTTTATTTGAATATGTCCTAGCTAGGTTTGGTTGCCCAAAATTTTTGATGAGTGGCAGATGTACACACTTTCTGAACAAAATGATCAGTGTGTTGACAGAAGAATTCCAGGTCTACCATTAGAAGATTACACCGTATCACTCATAGGCCAATGGAAATTTTGAAGCCTTCAACAAGATCATGGAGAACGCACTGACGAGGATATGAAAAGCACAACAAAATGGCTGGTATGTGCACGTACCTGTAGTGTTATGGGCGTATAGGACTACTTTTAAGAAGCTAACAGGACAAACACTGTTCATATTGGTTTATGGTGTAGGATTTGTGATTTCAATGGAGTATATTATGCCTAGTCTGTGCATAGCAGCTCTCACAGGTATAGCAGAACCACGAAGCCTTAGAGGAACGACTCACGCAGCTGATGGAGCTTGAAGAGGACCAATTCTTGGTTGGATTCCATTAGCAAGTACAAAAGGAACATGAAAAATCCTACCATGATCATCACATAAAGCTTCACACATTAAATATGAATGATCTTCTCTTATTATATGATAGTAATTTCACTAAGTTTCCGAGGAAATTTCATATGCATTGGCTAAACCATATATTATCAAAGAAGTTACAGATGGAGGTGAAGTTCAGTTCGCAAAGTTGAATGGAGAACTTTTTCCAGGAAGGGCGAACGGGAGCCACTTGGAGTTGTATACAAGGGATCCTACACAATGAATATATGGTGGCAGGATAGTCTTAGTGCTTCAGGAAGTTGCAAGGGAGCGCGGGACTATAAACTACACTACCAAGGTTGGAGGACTACGCAGCAGGCCAGATACATGGAATATGATGAAGATACAATCTATGAAGTTTCACGTGGGAAGTTTCACTATGGAGGGAGGTACCACACAGCATAACAGAAAAGTGACCATTGGAGTCCCTATTGATGATTTGACAGCTAGAAGACAGTTAAGAGGAGGGGGTTGGTGGCATTTAAGACCAGGAAATTTGAAGATTTGTCACCAAAAAATAATTAATTGTCATAATTTGGGGGGAACATTCAGATTTGAATTCAAAAACCCATATAAATTACATGTGTTGGTCCAAAAGAGAACACTTTGCACCCTTAGATTTTTTGTTGAGCTTTGTTTTATGTCGCTTATGAGCCGAGCTTTTTGGGAGGAATTCTTCGCCCACACAGACATTTCCCTGGAATCCCGTTAGATATTTATGGAGAGGATGACTGCCACAAACCCCGCTGAGGCTTTGAGTTCAGAAGTAGCTATATCTAATGCCCCAGGACCGGAAGCATCCAGTGTTGAAGCTACTCCTGTGGTGCCCACAGTGCCAAGGTCACCAAGGCCAAAACAATCCATGGTGAAAGAAAAGCAACCTACTACAAAGGAGAAGCATAAAAGTCAGTACAGATATGCACTTCCCCAAGGAAGCATAGTGTGACACCAATATAGAACAAAGATAAATAGCCAGCAAAATATAAGTAGAATGTTGTAGAGCTCGAGGTGGAAGAAGGCCAAGGAACAGAGGATATCGACGCTGAAGGCGCAAAGCCCATAACAAAGCTCCCTGAGTATATCCCTCTAAGAAAGGGGAAGGAAAAGATCACAAAAAACCATGACTCAGATAAATTCACCATATCCACACCCCTTCTACCTGAGCAGGTACCTTTTGAAGTTCTGTGGCTCGTGCAAGTCCCCTTATTGAAGATGGAGGACTGGGACCTAGCAGATCACACTAAGTTTCCACACTTAGCAATGGATAACTTCATGAAGCGAATGTATTATGAAGACACGGGTGTGACAGCACTAGAAACAAAGGAATGGGTCCATGATGTTGAGAAATCTGGGTTTCTCAACTTGCTTTGGGTGCCACATTACCACCACACCCCAATTAACACAATTTGCATACTCCAGCTGCTCTCTTTGGTGCATGATGGGTGTTTATGGCTAGGAGGGCCTACACCCATCATAGATATGCCTATTATCTTTACAACTTACACCCTATATATTTATACTATAGATTTGATTTAGATCAGATGAATAATATATTTCATTATGGGACCCAGCCAAGGAGTTTGGTGGAAAAATGGGGGAGAAGGAGCTTGCTGAGCGAATGAAGAAATATTATGAACTTGTAAATAATTTGCGTGGGTCTCGATTTTTTCTATCTCATACCCCACAGTTTAGTTGGTCGAGCAAATATTGGTAGGCAAGGTAATGAGGAAGTGTCACATGGATGAAGTTCTGGCACCCATAGTCTCCCTGGCTGCTCAGTGTGCGAAGGGCGTCCTATTCAACTGGTCCAGGTACTTGTGCTAGGAGTTCCTTGCGAATTTCCATGAGGCCCATGACAAAACCAAGACATTTCATTACTCTTGGTTACTTTTGTCGATTGTATTGGTTGCATGGGAACTATCGAAGGATAGCCAGTTTCATCTGTTGGAAGAAGGATTATGAGAGGTAGCACATTTCGCCTCTTTGTGGGCTACAAAGGACCCCACGCGAATCACAGACACTAAAATCTCTTGGGTCCTGATGGAATCAAGTCTCTTCATGGCAATTAACTAGCACCCAAGTTTGTCCCCAACATTGTACACGTAGTTGTCAGCCTACACAACCTTCAAGACTAACTTTCATAGGATATATATCCAGGCATGGAAGGATCCAGTATAGAAGTGGCATGATTTACCATACTTGGTGACAGAGACTGATGTGCAGGAGGTAGTGGCTTACTGGCCAACAGAGTGGCGCGCCCCTTCAGATCTACCTATTGGGCCAAGCACATGTGCAAAGAGTGTGGTCACAAAGAAAAGGAAGGAGGCAGCTAAGCAGGCTGCACAGAACTTGGTCACGTAGAAAAATAAGGATATTGTAGAGAAGGATCGAGTCAAGAAGGAACACACTACAAAGGACAAGGTAGAGTAGGAGCAGTGCGAGACCCAAAAAGGTGAAAAGTCACCTTCACCAGGAACAAAAATAGAAACAGAGCAAGGAGGCAGAGGCAAGGGAGGACATTGCACCCCCTTCCTTTTGAAAATACCTGAGTTAGAATAGCAAGGTGGATCGAGGAAAAAGCACAAGGCTTAGAAAACACAGGTTGATCCTATGGTGCTCAGAGAGCGATATGGATGAAGTTGGTGATAAATTTAGGGACATCGTAATAGAAGGACTACACCAGTTGGAATAGTAGTACATACAAAAATTGGGAGGAATCCATAAGTATCTTCAAGAGTTGCAGCTCCAAGCAACCAAGATCCAAGCAGATCTTGAGAAAGTGAGCGGCGTAGCAGGCAGTTCGACGCAAGGTCAAAGTACAGGCACGGAGATAATTTTGTGGTCATCACAGGATGTGCAAGTCTTCCCCTTTTCTACAAGTTCAGTCTATTCTGACACCAAGGAACAACACTCCCTTCTTGATATAGTCCCTAAGATGGGCTTGAACCTTGTCACAATGCAACTAGAGTCATTGCATGCACTATTACAAGGAGTCATGGAAGAGCTTCGCATCATGGAACAGCGAGCTCTCAGTGCTGTCAATGAGATAAAAGTTAATAATCAACAGATGTTCATTGAAAATACACAAGTTTTGCAAGAGAAGGAAGAACACCAAGCACACAGTTCATGACTGGATTCAGCAATCATGGAGGGATGCAAAACCGTTCCTGAGCTTCATATTCCTAAGGACGCACAGCTAGAAGCAAAGATTAGAAAAATAATTGTTGGTGTGCGTGAGGCCAAATCTGAGATTAATCAAGTTCAATTTGAACTCAATATGAAGATCATAGAGATGCAATGGAATATGCGGCCATCAACTCTGTCGGAGGTCTAGGAGCAATGAAGAGCAGCGATCAAGGAAGAACTGGCCACTCTAGATGCCACAATTGCAGAATGCACAGCAGTATTTGAGAAGGCCATGGAGTTGGTCACCATTCTGTAGGAAGATCCAGTACAATGAGTTTAGGGAGCCTCAGCAGCAGTACAATGAGTTTAGGGCAACGACACGCTCCATTTCACCAATGCAACACCTAGCCAAATTATAGGAGGGGAAGCAACTCCTCATGCAAGTAGAAGCAGCAAAAAAGAAGGAGGGCTTGCTTAAGGCTAGGCTAGATTCTTGGTTAAAATAATCTTATCTTATCTCAACTACCATTCAAGATAAGCTCAAGGGCTTTCAGCAGACACAGCAAACAATGAGGTTGGTCATAAAAGGACCAGCTACAGACAAATTAGTAAAGTTGTGTCTCCTAAGCCCGAAAAAGTATAAAATAATACCTAGGAGAACCGCTTGATCTTGCGACCAAGGATATTTTCATAGTTAGTGTCTTTGACCTGAAAAGTAAAAAGCGATCAAAGACACGTCGTTTTATTTCCAATATCGAATTTGAAACGACAAAAATCCGGCAACCTTTTCCTGTTTTTACGGTCAGAAAAGGGCTATAAGGGGACCGTCTTTTAATTCCGTTTTAACGAGTGTAAAAGAAACGCTCGGCAATCTTTTCAGTTTTTAGGAGTCAGAAAAGGGCTTAAAAGATGACTCTGATGTCTGTTTTGTGAAAAAGTGACAAGTTTCCTTGAAAGTCCCTTTGTCCTGCACAAAAAGCGAAACATTACTCATACCTGTTTGAGATGGGCAAAAATGCATTAAAATGACCTTCCATGGTGAAAAATAAACAAAAATAACATTTATTCATCCAAAAAACCTATAAAAAGACCTTTTACCATGTCATTTTTACCATTTTACTGTTGAGGTTGAGAAAAGAGCTTTTGGCAAGAAACTTCTCGTGGAGATTGCAGAAAATCAGACCGTCGGAATCGAACGCCGTCACCTCCAGGTAATCCACAACATCCTCCTCTTCAATTTCATCCGTTTGAATTTCATTTTTAGGTTTTAGTTTTATTTTTTGGAGGCAAAAGGGTTTTGGGGCGCGCTTCTCGGGGTACGCAGGTGGCCCATGGGTAACCTGCGTACCCCGACCTTTTTCCTTAAAGGAAAAAGGGTCGGGTTACGCAACCCACCTTCAGGCCAGGTACGTACCCATGCTCTGTTCCTGAAGGCGGGGTGCGTACCCCGTGCAAAGCGCACCCTAAACTCACAACTTCCAAAAAAAGCTTGAAATTTTGATTTTGTGATCACTAAAACTCTTCTTATGGTGTGCAGGATACCCACCATGCTGGATTGGAGAGAACGAGAGCACGAAGATGTTGATTCGGCCGCTTTGACTCATCAACCGACGATTGATGCTTTACGAGCATGTGGGCTATACAAATACTGGGTCATTCCCGGCATGAGGGCTCAGGTACCATTTCTGGAGTGGCTGGTAGAGAGGTGGCATATCCAGGATTAGTGCTTTTACATCGGAGGCATTCAGCTTGAGATTGAGGCCTCTGACATATACTTCCTTACTGGTTTGCCTAACAGAGGTGAACACCTGTCTCTATTCGGGACTAGGCCAGGTGGCCAATCCCTTACTAGCCTCCGGCTAGAGTGGTGTAACAACCAGGACCAGGACAAGGGGATTGAAATCAAATACATAACCCGTCTTGAACTTATGGTGATTGCATTTACAGTTGCCAGACTCTGCGGTGCAGCCGCTCTTCACATGGTTACCGAGTCCCAGATGCGGATGGCGGTACACTGCCTTCAGGGCACCATTTTCAATTGGTGCGAAGCTGTACTGGCCAATTTGAAGGGCCAGTTGACCAGGGCAAAGCAAGGA
>APFE030284672.1:337433-382673 GCA_000404065.3 Pinus taeda
ATTAAAGACCATTTATCTTACATTTAGAGTAGCAATAACTTTCTTATCTGCTATTTTGTAAAGTTGGTGAGCCTAGTTAATCCATCAACTGACTCAGCATTCAGATATTTTGTAAGACCTATTGTATATATTCCCCCTCGCACAAACTTTCAGGGTGTGGTTGGTTTTTCTTGTTCTCTTATGAAGAAATGAGAACTCGGCTATAACTTCAAAAGGATGATATAAATAAAGCTTGGAGTTTACAGGAACCAAGTCTTACTGGTGCATGCTGTGATTGGAACCATTGAATGCTGCAGGATTCTAGTGCTATGGCTTAATATAATAAGTGTTTTTCTATCTCTGTTAATTCTCTGTTATTTGTTTTAACTCATAACTCTCACATGTTGTTCTAAATCTAGGAAAGAAAGAAAAATATTAGCTCAGGATTTGTCCATGGAGACACCCTGCTCTCAATCTATCTTCACTATAAATGTTTTTCTATAAATTCAGCTGTTTAAATTGGAATTCTTAACTGCTCCAATAAGCCCTGAATATCTCACAGTCACTATTTAGTAATTCATTTATGCTACTAAGTAGAAATTGTTGTTCAAATTGGTATCACATTGTCTGTAACTCCACTTCCCATTGTTTCACTCACTAATCGGAAAATTATATTAACAATAGCCATCTAGCCTTGCAGCAAAACTTTCTCCATCACAGGCACCAGAACTATCTCACATTTCTGACTCCATATGCCCAATGGATTAGCATCTTCTACACTTTTCATGCCCTTCTTACAACAAAAGTTCACCAACCAAAGTCTCAAATAGGAAACTAAAACTTTTAACTAGCCTAAAATCTTCACAACGCATAGCTGAAACTTAAAGAGAGAGCCCTCTCTGATTATAGGTATGCTAGGATCTATAATCCAAAGGTTGGTTAGTGGTTACCCCGGCCGTATTCCCTTGGGAGTCATAGGGAACAACCTGGGTGTTAACACATTTCTCAAAAAAAAGGAAAAAAGAGAAAAAAAATAAAACACAAGGAAGAGTCCTTACATCAATTTTGGTAACATTTTTCTTTTGCGGGACTCCAGAAATTCAAGTGGGCAATAGTTTAAAAACAGATTCCATAGTCCATTTCTCCATTCCCCCAGTCAACCACTACATTCCCATCATCATTAGTCCATTTCCCTACATCTCTCCATCACTTAGCAAGAAATTGCACCCAATTTTGTCTCAATCCTACAATACTGCAGGATTGTCCTAACTACTACAGGATTGTCCCGAATTGCTACAGGATTGACTAGAAATGATACAATATTGAGATCTTCTTAGAAAAAGGGGTCAAAAGTCATTTATTTCCTTGGGAAATGTTAATATAGGTCACCCAAATTCTTTCACCTCTCATCCACCCCATTTAGCTAATCCATCCTCAAGAATCCACCTCTAACCATTAGAAAATCACAGGAAAAAGGACTCTGCCTTCACTCTTTTTCACAAAAATTCACCACCTTCATAATTCTTTGTTCTTTTCCATAGACTCACTATGATTTATCCAAGTCCCTAAATGTAGTATAAGGTTTTAAGAAGGAATTGTGTGACTGCTTCAGGAAGGAGATCAATCTTGTAGTAGCCTACACAGATCCAACAAAACCATATAAAAAGGATTGTTGTAGCTTCGGAATGAAAATTTGGGCACCCTTAAGCATCAAGAGACTATCCCTAAGGCTTAGAGAACTCACAACTTTTCTGAAGAACAGTTGCAAGGTCACCAATCCACTCCTGCAGTAGAAAATTGAACATTGTAAAAGAATTACATGGAATAAATATTTCATCAGTCAAATACATCATCATGTTGTTTTGTTTAAAGATGACCTGTGAATAAGCAAGACAGTGAATTATGACACCTTCATAGATCAATTGATCAATCATTAAGTTCAGTAGTAACATGCATTCATCTCCAGCAACTCAACATCACTGGTAGGCTCAAGTATGACACCCCTCACCTCTTCCCTATGCACATAATGGTAAAAAAAATGTGTTTAATGAACAAGAATAGAGTTTTTATGGACTAGAGATGGCCAATGAACTTGGCCACCTTCAATTAATAAATTGTAGTCTACTCAACCACCCATGAAACGTGGAAAAGTCAAAGTAGGGGGAGTGATAATGATGAGGAGTGGGGAAAACAACTAAAAGAATAAATATGTGCAAAGGCCTGGTCACCCAGTGCATCAATCCCATTACCACAAAAGGGAATAAAAGGACAAGGCTTGATTTCACTTGCATGGATGCTCATTCCAAAAAATGGTTAGAAAGTCCCATCAAGATATCAAAGGATAAGCTAGATGCTACGAGAAGCTGCCTAGGGTGAAATAGGCGAGCTACAGAGTTGGTTTGTGGGTGCTATAGGATTGGACACCACCGCTACAGGAATACCTTAATTGCTATAGGAATGTAGAGGAGGTGCTACAGGATTGAACTAAGAGGAGAAAATGGGTCTAAACCACCAAGAATTTTCCTCAAACCCCCATGAACATATTGAATTCATCCTTAGAAGGTGTTGTGCTATTCAAAAACCCCCCATTTATTCATAGTATTACTTAATATTACATTAATAAATGGGGACCCTCTAAAAAATCCTTCCAAAAAAAACTTAGCATTTAGACATTTTCCTTATTTAATTTTGGAATAAAGCAAGATATAAATCAAACCCCTTTTTCAAAAGAACTACTAAATGCTTGCCTTCCCGCGTATCACATGATTAAGCATCATCAAAACCTTGCTAACCCACCAAATCTAGTGAAAAATGATTAAAAGAGGACTCCACGCTTTATACCTCAAAACTATCATATTCTTGATATAAACTAAGTCCTAAATCTTTTCTCATCAAAACCAAGTCTCACATTTCATATCGCTATTTATGAAGAGCCCACCTTAAAATGTTATCTCAAAACAAGTGAAATGTGAAACTGCGATGGCATTGTAACCTTTATCACATCGCCTTTCGAGCATTTGAAAGAGTACTGCAAACTTACCATCAGTCGATATTGCAAAATGTGATCAAGAACTAGACCCACTCCTTCAATACATCACAAACAAATGTTTAGGCCTACCACTTATTAAAAAATGTCTTTACATAGGAAAAACCTAACAACTAGCTATGATTTGAGGCAATAAACGAGCAGCTTGCATCTCGCATCTTGCACAGACGTAAGGGAGGGTAATAAAAGCAAAAAGACATAATGCGATATTGTGATCTTTCTTTGCAAACCATAAAATCGGCATTATTGCAATTTGAAGGCTCCCCACCCTAGAAGTTTTCTTCCCAACTTACGATGCAGACATTTATGAGCATTAAAGCTAAGAGATGACGAAGCATTAGTGGGCATTTAGTAAGAGTTAATTGCATTTATGTGTGAAAAGCCATTTAACATGATATGATATATTCTTACGTGCGTTCGAATAAAACTCCTTTTATCACCTTTACAAGTTATCCACAATATTCCATTTTCACATTCATTTTCATCTTTGTGTATCTGATAGTTGTTGTTCTTCACTTTCAGGGAAAATCCACAGAGAAAACCATTGGGAGCAATGGTGAAGAAAGGCAAGGCAGTCATCTCTGAGAAATCAAAAATGATCCTCTATTTACAGATACTACATGCAGCATAGAGGGAGGAACCTCTATGTGGGAAGCCATGTATAATACTTAGAAGAAGAGCAACCAAGAATTCTAGAAATGAGTGTTATAGTTAATGGACGTTATTCCTCAAACGCCTCCATGTTTGAGACGGCATGCTCATTCTTGCATCGCATAGCTACGCGTCCAAAGATAATCCCTTATAGATACATGGTTAAATGGGTTATTGATGAAGCTGACATCTCAGACAGAGAATTCAAGACAAGAAGCCAGAAGTTATGGGATATTTTACGCCAGACAACCTGCGGCTTATGTACCACCTACCAGAGCCACAAGTCATCTACAACAAGCAGTTCATCGAGAAGTTTTCCAAAGAGAAAAAGGACCCAGCAAACTACACCTAGACCTGGTCAAATAATGAGGGAAAAACCAAGAAAGACAAGAACGGTATGTACTCTACTGCGTCTATTTGTCCCCCTCATAGTTTTGCAGTGGCCATGCTAGGTAGACTATTTGGAAAACCCGATAGTATTAAATTCTCCCCAGAATGGCTGCCATTAATAGATGCAGCTGTAAATGCAACTATAATGAATTGGGCACAAATTTTGTCTGATAAATTACCAAGAACAATAATTGAGTATAGAAGGAAAAGAAGTGTTTCTTTGAGGGTTTACCTTCCATTTTTTATGAGACCCTATGTAATGGATGCAATTTTCTTTGGTTCGAAATTTCCTATCATGGGATGAAAGTGGACTGTCCAAAATCCAATTCCCATTCACATATACCATAAAGACATGTGGGAATCTCAGTTTCAACCACATTTTTACAAAATTTGTCATGTAGTTATGCTCCCTATCCAAAATGGCTTTATAATCGAGATTCCCCCATATTTTCCAAAGAATTTGAGGTAGATATCCTCCTAATTTCCATATGGTTTGGGAAGGAAACATTTACGTATATCAGGGTATTTGGCAGCATTACCTCCCCCCATGTCCTCCCATACTATGTTTCATACAAATTGATGGCTAGAGAGATATCCTATCAAACATCTAGTGAGGGTGGGATGAGCAAAACATTAAAGGAAGAAAAAAAAGTTGTTTGGTCTGCGTTCCCTTTATAGTGTGGAGAATTTTCATTGCATGACGTGGGGCATGCAGTTAAAGAAGCAGATATTATGTTATCTTTGTAATTACCTAAATTCCCTGGAAGGCAATATGATCCATTCGACATTGTCAAAGACTTTACCGCCATGGTAAAAAAAATTATACAGTAATGAGGAAGATGCATTTGATGACATATTTTTACAGTAGAACACCCTCACAAAAGTCAGCGTATGGCACAATTACTTTTTGACTGTGAATATCTTGAAGCTTTTTACGAGTACAGAGAAAGGAGGCTAACAAAGGTTCCATTAGACCAATTATTGATTGAACCAATAAGGGATCCAACTCCTAGTGTAAGTCTAGAAGGAGATTCCAAAGAAAATTCTAAAACTGATTCTAGAGACGAATCCCAAGAGAAATCTACCAGGGAGTCAGAGAAGTCATCACAAAATGGGAAAATCAGAAGCAGGGAGTCGGAAAAAGATACAACCCAATCCACAGAAAAGACAGTTGAGCAAACTTCAGCTAGCAAACAAGCTTAAATCCATTCCACCTCCACCCAGCCAATAAAACCCCTAGTGATTGATTTAGAGGAAGAATGGGAGAACTTTAATAAAAATATCCATACAAACGAACAAATGCCAGAGTTGCAAACTCCACAACAGAAAACAAATCAAGAAATTACAGTCGAGGAGAATGTAAATACTCAAGAGGTAGAGCACATCCCTGTTACTCCCACCTCTGAAATTATTTTGAGAATTGAGGAGATTCCCCCTCTAGATGTGTTTTATAGCTGACAACACAAGCAGTTGTTAAAAGACAAAGGAAGAAAAGGAAGTTGGATTCTACAGTTGTTACTACCCCCTAATGGATGTTGTCTAGAAAGACTCACCCATCGACCTGTCCGCCAACCTTACTAGACCGACATAGTTCGTAGTGCCTATGCTACAATGATCATTGACAAAGAAACAGAGGTGCAAATTTTTCTTAAGGAGGGAGAAGATAATATTCTATCGCATGAACAACAACTATAGAAAGCAAAATCTAACCAGCAAGCAGAGACACAATTAGCTAAGCTCCAACAAGAGTTTGAGCATATGAAAATAAAACATCAAGCCATCTTAGCAAATAAGGAAGCACAAATACAAGGAATAACTAATCTACATAAATATGATCCAAAAATTGATCAGTTTATTACTGAAGC
Source organism: Pinus taeda (assembly GCA_000404065.3). Classification (NCBI taxonomy): domain Eukaryota; kingdom Viridiplantae; phylum Streptophyta; class Pinopsida; order Pinales; family Pinaceae; genus Pinus; species Pinus taeda. The sequence continues at coordinate 343,365 of APFE030284672.1, forward strand.
ACTTTGCCTTAACTCCCAACTGACGCACCAAAAGGAACTATTATGCCAACAAATTTCACAATGGAATTCTTATTGTGAAAAAAGCGACAAATTGACAAGTCAAGTCATTGAAATGAGGCTTGAATATGATGAAATGTTGAAAAAAGTCTCTGACTTCATCATTTGGCAGAATTCAGAAGATGGGAGAAAAGCTGACTTTCCTAAACTGGAATCACACAAAGAAATCTTATTTGCAAACTGGAATTCTCGGCTTAGAGAGGTAGAAAAGGCAACAGCAAACACGGCAGCAGCAGCCAACAGTGTTATCGAAAATATTAATGAAACTTTACATAGCACCAACCTTGTGGCAGAATCCATCCTGGTTTTCTTCCTAATGTAAAATAGCTTGAACTAATGTGGAGGCAAGAAAAAGAAGAAAAAGCAAAAGCGATTAGGGAAACGACTAGGTTAAATTGGGAAGCATATTGGAGACATTTAGTGAAACCTCGCATCCATTGGATGACCCTGTGATGCCTAACCACTTCTACGAAGAAAATGGTGCCATCATTGATAGATGTTGTTTTCACTTGGTAGTTGAAAGCCGAAATCGGCCAACCGACACAACTCAAGCCCATGATAGACATTTGCGATCTAAAGTATCAAATGTAGAACAATTAGTCGCCATGCTTATTTCTATTTTTGTTTTATTTTTGCATAATTTGAGGAAGGTCATTTAAACCTAATCAACTATTTTTGTAATAATCTATTTTTAGTTTTATAGTTTAGTATTTAAACCCCTCTCATGCATTTAGAGAGGGGTCCTGAAAATTTATCAAAAACAATCTTCAAAACATGCACTTCCGTCCCTTTGAGAAAGTTTTGGTGAAATGAATGGAACAAGATTTATTTTTATCTTAGCTAGCATCTTCTATTGAAATTGCACTTTTGTACTCTTAGATGGTTCTGGATGGATTGAAGGTAGATTAATATTGTTGAAGCACATGAGTATGAATTATTAAAAATGGTACTTTTATCTCGTATGTTATAGACATATTTGGGCACTACAACCCCAATCACATATGTCCATAAACCAAGGGCTTCTAAACCCCTAAAAGTGTTGTTTCATACCCTAAAGGATCAAGGTCAACTGAAACATCATTTCCCAAAAGTTCTCCTTGAAAAACTGGTCAAAAGTGGACCATACAGATTGCTCCACACTAAGGGTGCAATGCATCTCACCTGCTACACAAAAAGGGTGTGATGCATACTGAAAAACCCTTTTGTAGGGTGCGATGAGCGAGAGCAGACAAATGGCAGAGGCAATTTGCTAGGTGGAAACCCAGAGAATCTTCTAGAAACTGCTCATATGACACTTGCCTCTCTGAATTCGCCCAGGGATGACTAAGAGATCATGAAATATCCAAGTGGAACCAAGAACTATTAGTGAAATGACACTAATCAAAATCCCAGAAGCTGACTCACCCTCCTGCAAATATCTATATATGGATCCCTCATCCTAGAGATCCAGAGGCTGGAATTTTGTATTTTGTAAGGAAGTGTTGTAGCTTTCTCTGTGAAGCATTGTATTTCTAGGCGATCTAGCTTTTCATGAGGTGGAGAGGGCTTTCATGCTTAGAGGATGGTGCTGGATCAGACACCTGAGTTGTAATCCTCTCTTCTACTACTTCTATCAATAAAGGTATATGAGTTTTCCTCCATATACTTGTATATTTCTGAATCTTGTATTTGTGTATGCATTTGTATGGTTAATGTACATCTGATTCTACATTGTTTATGGTTATAGATCTCTATGCTTTGATGGTATTTTGTTTCTTTCACTCTATAGGTGTTCTTTGATGTGGGACAAGTGAGAAAGGAGTGCCAAAATATCTATCAACAGAGAGAGGAAACAAGCAAGGAGCCAAGCGAAAGACTGAGGTTGGTGCTCTCTACTTCTCTCTCATCTATCTCTCATAAAGGAAAACAAAAGTTACTTTGAATTTTTTGTTTCTAAGATAGCTACCCGTCTTAGTGGGACTAGCAGCTCTGAATAGACACTAGTTTTCCCAGAAGCAAAATGGTGACTCTGCTGGGGAGCGAATAGTTTGTTCGTTTGTTACTGTTGTTTGCTTTATAAACTACAGACAAAGCCTGAAGTTAAGCCAGCTAGCCTTCGAACTGCTTTTGCTATGCAACTGCAAAATAGATCAACATTGCTTCAGTCAATCTCCAGGTTGGTTTATGAATTGAAAATATGACTTGCAAACATCCTAAGTGCCCTGGTAGTAGCTTAATAACCTCATTAGATCAGCCCCTATACTTTGTGTTTACTGCCTATCATAAGCTCAGCCTAAATCCATGAACTTAGCTACAAATTGTGAGCGAAAACCAAGTTCAGTCTCGTCCCTAGACCATCGCACTATCTCTCATTGGCAGTCTGGATACATCACACCTCCCGTGTGCTGCAGGTGAGATGCATACCTGTTTCCCTTCAGGTTAGGTGCGATGATTTAGAGACTGTTTCTCTCTCTAGATTTTGGTTTTTTCATCATTGTTTTTAGCTCTATTCAATAGTTTTGTTGTCTATGATCAGTTTATCACTGTTCAAACCTTATTCCTTTACATTATTTAGCCTCCATTGATAAGGAATTCTGAATTTTTTTTATATATTTTTCATCATTTACATTCTTCTTTTGCAAAAAGTAGCTTAATCGAACTGTCGTCTTTTGATTCGAAAGTGTCGCAACTGTCATTTTCGATCAAGAAAAGAGTGTCTTAGAGTCTTCCTCTTTTAGATAGTCAATTACACTTTTGCCATTGTATTTGATTTGAATTGTCAATTCTTTGAAGTGTCGACAATAGTTTTCAATTCAAAAGTGAAAGTGTCGTCTTAGTCTTCCTTTCATTATTGAAAAGAAATTGCTAAAGTGTCGCTTTGAAGAAAAGTAGTTTAGATCTATACTTAGTTTTCTTTTAGTCATTCTCACATTAAGGAAACTAAAAAGCAAATACATGCGTGTGCATTTTCATTTAGACTGCATGCGGAAGTTGATTTAGGAAATGTGCATTTAGTGTGTGCTCTCTGATCTATGTTGAAAGAATCTTACTCTTCTTTCCTTAGTAGCTATGATTTTCATTGCTAAAATAATAAATGATTGTTTATCATTTTAGATTGTATATTTAGGAATTGTACATCTACATCATGCAGTGATCCTTAAAAGGCAAACTTTTTAAGAAAGATAAACTATAAAATAAACCTCAATGAACATAAAAACACTTGGGAACCTAACGCACAACATCTAGAAGTCTAGGCTAGAGATGTATTATGGCATCATAAAGCCTGGTAACTATCGTTTTCATCATAGGTTGGGTGATTCCTCCTCTATGATACGAAAAGTGCCAGTACGAACTTGTGCTCCCACAGACCGTCAAGTATATATTGGGAGACCACAATAGGCCGATATCCTTTATCCTTAGGAAGCCGTGTCTACCAACCTATCGATCGCAATGCACTGAACATAGCATTTGGGAATATTGACTACCATACATAAAGTCCTTGGTAATTTCTCTATAATTTACCACTGTGGTTTATATTGTAGTTTTGTGATTGGTTTGGTAATCCCTCCATCTAGATTTCCAGAGTAGTCACTTTCGTTCCTTTTCAGACTCCTTAAAAGAGAAGTTCCATCTCAGCACTTGTCACTTCAGGCTCATTAAAAATCGAAGGTGACTAGAGTCATCTTTAGCTTTTTCTCGACTCTTAAAAATTGAAAAAGAAATTTGTGTCAAAGCGTCATAAAATTTATTTTATTTGGAATAACATCATTGTTCCCTTGTTGGAATTAGCTTGAGAAAATGGAGTCCACCAATCAAGGAGTTCCCCTTGGGGGGAATCCTAGTCCTTTCTCTCCTTGGGGAGATATTGGTGCTCCATACATGGCTACATTGTCCCTTCCAGGACTCAAAATTGGCCTGCCAGTATGGCTATTCTCGACCTTTGTCATTCAAAACGCCGTAATTCCTCAGCAATCAAATCAGCAACTAGATGATATTGTAGTTGCTCCCCCACCTTCCTCTTTGTTTGTTTCTCCCTCTCCTTCTTCCTCTTCGCTTGGTGAAACTAGTAACACTAAAAATCAAGTAACTGAGAAGAAGAAGAAAGGGAAGGAGAAGAAGAAGAAGAAGCCAACAGTGAAAGTGGGCAACCATGCATCGTCTGGCAAAAATCCACACACTGCACCATCCAAACCCAAATCTCCATGTGTCATTTGCAAAGGAGAACACTATCATCGAGACTGTCCTTGCATCCTGCGAATCTTGAGAGACTAGTCTCCCCGCTTGCACAATCTGGTGTCTTCAACCTATGTCGATCGTGTTCAAAGTACACCATCAACTAGTGAAAATGAAGTCAATGGAAAAAAGGGAAGATCTAAATTTCGTTGTAGGCTGTGTGAAGGCGATCATGCCCTCCACCATTGTCCTTTCTTGGACAAAGCTAAAAGAGTCTTGGATAACAGTTCTGCTTCACGGCAGCGACTTCCACCTGGATACAAGAAACTCTTACCAAGTCAATTTCTAGTTGAAAATTTGACTAACATACCTCTGTTGTTGGTCGAAACACTTATCATTGAAGATAAACCCTCTGAGTCCACACCGAACCAAAGTCAACAGGTTGAGATGGCAGTCGACCCAATCTTGTCTTCAGAAGGTCCACCTTCAGATGATATAGTCTCCAAAGAGAATGAGAACGACACCGTTCAAATTCCTTTTGTTAACATAGAGTCTGATGAACATGGGGGCAATCTACCTGTTTCTTTACCATAGGAAGGAAGTTCCTCAATTCAAGAGATTCAGCTGGTCGTTTATTCGGTCCCTCCTCTAAGCAATCTATTCATTTCCTTTGATTGGAATCTACTAGCAAGAACTCGCCTGCCATCTAATGTGCCATTCTGGACCATAGTACAAGCTTATGGAATGATCATGGTTGGAACTATCATAGATGAAGGGGCTTCCATGAGTATCCTTTCCTCAACAGCTTGGAAAGCGCTTGGTTCGCCATTACTTCTGCCTGAGATTCGAAATTTTTCAGGCTTCAATAAAGGAACCAGTTGACCGTTAGGGATCCTTCCAAATTTTCCTATAAGTTTGAGAAGGAAAACCGTTCATCTGAACGTGATGGTAGTTCAAGGACCACTATATTACAATCTACTCCTTAGGCGTCACTACATTTACAGCATGGGATCTATTGTTTCCTCACTCTTCTGGGTGATGTGCTTCCCGTATGAAGGCAGAACGATCCAACTCGTTGACCAGCTTTCATTCCCTGGTTCAAACACGGCTACTAGTCAAATGCCATCCCTAAATGGTCTCTTTGCACAAGGAATGTCTCATCAACCTCCATTCCATCCATCTGATGACCGCGAGTGATTCGATAAATGTGACGAAACCCAGGGGGCATGCGCCATGGTCTACTTCGGTAGGAAAACCCCAGACAAATGATAGGTTTCCTCGTAGGATATATGACTAGTTTGACACACTCGTCTGTTTAGGATATGGGATCAGTCTAGAATAGGATTTCCTCGTCGAAGGTTATGTGATTGGCAGTGGATCCACACCTTTCACCTTTGTCTATTTCGATGGACAGAGCTAAGGAAGTGTTTTGTCTACAACGTGAGCAAAACAACCTTGCTTTAATGCAAGAACTTCCATATGGTAACATGGAAACTCTAATTTTCTTTATACCTGGGGGCATGCAAACCTTTTTTATGCAAGTGAAAAATGACCAGCGTAACTCTAACCCCATAGTTTTACTAACTTCAACTGCTTAGGTTAGGTGATTGGTCTGATCCACCATTCACCTTTGCAAGGACCGATGGCACCGGCAAAGTAAAGGAAATGTTTTTATGAAACTATTCTACCTAACCTCAGTAGCTCATTAACCCTTAGGACAGTAGTTGGGCGATCTTAGCTTGCATACAAAAGGCTCCGAAGCAAAGTTTCGCATGGGGCAAGCTCCCTAAAAAATGAACCTACTAATGAGAGAAATCCTTAAAGACGACTGGAACGAGCAATGTTCCCATAAAGTTCAAGCTTGTTAAAAAATAAACCTAGCAATGAGCAATGTTTCTGCAAAGTTCAAGCTCGTTAAAAAATAAACCTAGCACTGAGCATAGTTTCCAAAGATTCAAGCTCATTAAAAAATGAATCCACATTTCGGTAAATAACCTTTGTGATTTCATTGCTATTAACTTTTGAGCCTTGGTCGTGTTCTTACCATCACCTCCACTTTTTAGCTGATCATACGCCTCTGCTTGGTTGTTTACCCTTTTGAGGAACAGCTATGACAATTGATTCTGTTAGCCACCTTATTTACACTGTCGTGATTGAAAAGTTCCAAACTTACCTGGAACTAGTTGCTACTCGAAAAAATCACTCATTCCTCATAAACGAGTCTCTTTTAAGCTCTTCTTAGACTCGTAAAATATGAAAATATTATCGAGCAATTGGCCTCTCTAGCTCATTAAAGTGATTGGAATTTCCATCCCTCCTCTATATTTTAATCTTTTTGGACCGAATGGATCATTACACAAAAAGATCAAGCACTTGTCTTTGTCGGCTCACTAAAGTGATCGGAAAAGTGATCCCTTTCGTATTATTTTATACTTTTTTGGACTTAATGAATTATACTACAAAAAAGGACTACTGGATTTTCCTTTCCGTCTCTTTTTAGACTCTCTAAAACTAAAAAGGACCAAGTTATCTTCTTCGTTAAACTCGTTAAAACAATACCGACAAAATTGTCCAAATGGACAAGAGCGAGTTTCACTGTCGCTAGGCTCGCTAAAACATAGTGACAAGTTTGCCCGAAGGGCAAATTATAGAACAAGCATATGTTAGCCTCCTCAAGCTTGACAAAAATAAAGAGGTACTGGTCAACAATGACTGGGGAAAAAGGGAAGAAAACTTGAAGAAACTTCATTGGTAGCAAGTCGCTCTTGAACATGACACTTTCACTCCATCACCATGATTGAGTCGGGTTCGGTTATTCCATTCACCGGGCATATCACCATTGGTCCTCCATACCATCCACTTTTTGGGTTAACGCTACCAATCCATTTCAGTGTCACTGATATGTTCAAGAGAAGTGACTTAGAGAATTCACCAACCAAGCTAACGCCTCATCCGTTGCAATACCTTCACGCTCCATTTTTCATGACCGCCACCCTGAACCTTGTATCATCAGATTGTTTTCACCTCCACAAAATCATTTGCTCTGTTTCATGTCATAGATGTGGGATTCATTAAGGCCCTCCTACGATGGGTCATTTCTTGTCGACATCAGCTCATTATCCAAGAATTTGACTTAGGAACAACCCTTTTAGTACTTTGAAGCTTGCATGCCTCAATGGCAAGTTTCTCACTTCCTGTGACAGGTTTACATCAACGGCCTTTGACAGAAATATTTTGCATGGTGTTCGACATCGACTCATGTATTCACACCACGTGAATTGTACCACAGTAGCTTAAGGGTCATTATCATTATCGGTGATTCCTCTCGTGCCTTTTAACAACTTACATCATTGGCTGATAATCAGGTGATGTCTTTCCATGTTTGACATCAGAACATCTTTTCACATGGATCAACTTGTACTTTGGGCGAAGATTGAATGAGTTTGAAGACCCCGGATCTAGTTTCATCCATCCAGGCTGTGATATATTTAGGAAAATAAAGACATCAAATGCACTCCATAGCTGCACAGATAATCATCCAAGCTAAGGGATGATGGCTCTACCATAATCATCAGTGTGCCACATAGACGATTGTCTGTCCTATGTACATGAAAATGAATTTATAAAGTTGAGCATTAGAATGCCCGCCTTAGCTAGATCATGAAAATATTATGAAGATAATGTATTTTATTGTATCTTATTACAAGTCACCTTCCAGTTCGAAAAACCTCGGATCCTCATGATAAAGCATTCCACCCGACATCAGAAGATTTACGACCTCATGCTTTAGGGGGCAACTGTTATAGACATATTTGGGCACTACAACCCCAATCACATATGTCCATAAACCAAGGGATTCTAAACCCCTAAAAGTGTTGTTTCGTACCCTAAAGGATCAAGGTCAACTGATTACATCATTTCCCAGAAGTTCTCCCTGAAAAATTGCTCAGAACTGGTCAAAACTGGACCATATAGACTGCTCCATGCTAAGGGTGCGATGCATCTCACCTGCTACACACAAAGGGTGCGATACATACTAAAAATCCCTTTTGTAGGGTGCGATGAGCAAGAGCAGACAAAAGGAAGAGGCAGTTTTCTACGTGGAAACCCAGAGAATCTTCTAGAAACTGCTCATATGACACTTGCCTCTCTGAATTCACCTAGGGATGACTAAGAGATAACAAAATATCCAAGTGGAACCAAGAACTATCAGTGAAATGACACTAATAAAAATCCCAAAAGATGACTCACCCTCCTGCAAATATCTATATATGGATCCCTCATCCTAGAGATCCAGAGGCTGGAATTTTGTATTTTGTACGGAAGTGTGGTTGGTTTCTCTGTGAAGCATTGTATTGTTGGGTGATCTAGCTTTTCATGAGGTGAAGAGGGCTTTCATTCTGGGAGGATGGCACTGGATCAGATAGCTGGGTTGTAATCCTCTCTTCTACTACTTCTATCAATAAAGTTATTTGAGTGTTCCTCCATATACTTGTATATTTCTGAATATTGTATTTGTGTATGCATTTGTATGGTTAATGCATATCTGATTCTACATTGTTTATGGTTATAGATCTCTATGCTTTGATGGTATTTTTCTTCTTTCACTCTACAGGTGTTCTTTGAAGTGGGACAAGTGAGAAAGAAGTGGCAAAAGCTCTATCAAGGGAGAGAGGAAACAAGCAAGGAGCAAGCGAAAGACTGAGGTCGGTGCTCTCTGCTTCTCCCTCATCTATCTCTCATAAAGGAATTCACAAGTTACTTTGAATTTTTCGTTTCTAAGATAGCTACCCGTCTTAGTGGGATTAGCAGCTCTGAATAGACACTAGTTTCCCCAGAAACATTGTAATTATTTTTACTTATGTATTAAGCAATAATTTTTCTTCAAGTTGTTTATGTATGAAATTTTGAATCTTGGTTAGCATTATTGCACATCTGTATGATGATGGCCTATATTTTATGTTGAATACATGAATAATTTCTTATGTGATATATCTTTCACAATCGTTTCAACTAACTTTTTATATGAAACGATAATTTTTAAACAATTTCATTTCTTATTGAAATTGAATGATATTTATTACCCAGTGCTTTTGGACATTATTGTAGATTGCATACTTCAAATTATTCCCGGGTATAGTCATAATTAGATAGTGTTTAAATTAGGGTAAATGCATGTGATAATTAGTTTAAATTAGATTACTTTTATCTTCAACATTACTCCAAAATATCACATATCACCCCATTAGCACAATCATAAAATAGATTGGTAAGTTGGTCCCATTATCCCCAGTCAAAGCCACTACTCCAAACGGAAAAGGAGTTTCCAACCAAGGTCCAGACTGGGTGGTTTTCCCCCATGTTGAAGCACCGATTTTCGAGGCTTCAACATTTTGGCACTAGAAGGAGGGCCTGACTGTGAATGGCAAGTAAATCCAAATCAACAGGCCATTCTACGAGTACAAATCCCTCACCATCACCTCCAACTTCTCGAAAGCATTCAAAATCCCCTAATTCTAAGTGAGAAATTGCAAAGAAAATTACAGTCTCACTGCTGAAATCCCAAAAAATCCAGATCATTCTTCTTCTAGTGAAGCCCTTAAATTCCAATCTTTGATTCATAAATTACATGGGATTCCATTATCTCAAGAAGAATCTAAGTTATCCCAAGATAGTGTTACCTATTAGTTTACCCCACCTCAATGGTTAACTAGAGCACAGAGTGAAAAGCTTGGAATCCCTCTATTCGAATTCCCTCTACCAAGCTGTAAGAAAGCTAAGAAAACACCATTTGAATCTCATAGTGAAGTTCTTTCATCAGCTCAATCTTCATCTTCATTCATTCCATCTATACCATCGCAAGATCAAGAATCCACTTCGTGACTCCAGATCGTGATTCACACAGGTATAGGAACTACATCCCCCTCTACCCAATCACCTTCACCCACTATCACACCTTCTCCTACTCACACGTCAGCAATGGCACAGAATCCTCCAAGACCATGGACAAACCCAGGAGTTGTTAGGATGGTAGGGCCTTTACATCAACTGCTAGTTCATCCAGAGAAATGCTTACCCAAATTCAATCCTGATAATGGCCTACTGGATGAGGAACATATAAACAATTTCATGATGTCCATTAACTTGAATGAAGTAGTGGAAGAAGACACAGTTGTAAGATTATTTCCATATAATTTACAGGGAGCAGTAGGATCATGGTACTTCTCATTACCATCCAGTTCTATTAATAGTTGGGATGCTTTCCAAGGGAACTTTTTTAACTAAATTTGGAGATGATAGATCCATAGCTACCCTAATTAATGATCTCTCCAATTTGAAAGCCAAACCGAAAGAAACTATTAAGGACTTCAACTCTCGCTTCAATAAATTCTTGAATAAGATACCAATAGTGTCTAAGCCTAGTTATGAGGTCCAAAATGAGTGGTATATTTCTGCTCTACCTTCAAACACAGCTATTTTTGTTGATAGAGCTACCAAACCAACTTTGGCAAAAAATATGAAAGAGGCAATAGCTATATATAAATGCACTCTAGTTGTAGAAAATAAAAACACATTAGAAGAATGAAATCTAAGAAAGTGACTTTTAGGGATGACTCCAAGAAGAAACCTCCAAAATATCCTTTTGATCTTGAAGGGTTACAAAAATTCCTCAAGACCATGTCTAACGAGATGGTTGATATCAAAACACAGGTAGCAAAGACTTCCTCTAAGAAATATTTTAGACCATTTAAAAGGAATTCCCCTACTAATCCTAATCCTCCAAATGCTATATCAAATGTCAAATCAAATGGAGAGAACGATGAAGTTTTAACAAATGAAGAACAAATAGTTGATGAAGAAGTGGCAGAGTTACAAGGAATGTGGGATTTTATCCTTCCTAGTGAGGAAATCAAGGAGCATTGCATGTCGCTACCCAAAGAAAAAACCCTGTATTTTTTTTACAAAGAAATTCAAATTAGAAGGCTTCAATTCCACCTCCAAGGAAAAAAAAACAGGTAAGAAGTATTCACCAAAATCCACTCAAACTACTCCAACTCAATTGGATTTTTCACCTTCACCTAAAACTCTGATAGTTTTTGATGAAATGGAATATAATATTGTTGATGATATGAAGAAAACTAGGGCAAACATCACCTTTCATGAGCTTATAAAATTGAAGCATTAGCAGAAGCTACTCCTTAAGGAACTCAAAGCAATACCTACAGCATAGCTTCCTACCACCGTGATCTCACAAGCCGCCCAGGAAATGGGAAGGCCCCCTAACACCTCTTTAAACAAGATTGATCCAACCAACATCGCTCTAATTGGAGGATGATCTAAATCTCATACTCCTCCATTCCTCCTTACTTTTGAAGTCTTTAATAAGAATTTACACAACTGTTTTGTTGATTCGGGAGCTTCATCTAACATCCTACCTAGAACAATTTGTGCAAAGTTGAATGTTTAGCCTCAAAAATCTTTTGTACGCATAGTACAATTAGACCGATCTCAATTCGAAGTTGTTGGAGAACCTAACCAAGTAACCATCAGACTTTCATCAAATCCCAAAGTTTTTCAAGTCATTGAAATACTTTTAGCTGATACTCCAGAGTTCTATGGCTTAATCCTTAGTAGAGACTAGTTAGAAAAACTTCATGGTTATTTTGCAACTAACTGGTCTCACATGTGGCTTCCCTATAATGGCAAGCCAAATCAAATAAGGGTTGATTGCGAGAAACATCAAATGTACTTAGTCACAGAGCTAGAAGGAGAAAATGAATCAGTCACGCGTAGTAACAATATCATCAGAAACTACTTAGGAGAATCATTTCTAGGAAATTTCAATGCGTACACTTCACATTTCTTAGAAAACTCTATTATATCTCAATTTTAAAATTTTTCCCAAACAGACACTTCTAAATGCATAAATTTTGTAGATAAACCTATAGTTAGCTCTTTATTTTGGAAATTATTCTTTGATGGATCTAAATCCAATGATGGAGGAGCAGGATGCATATTAGTTAGCCCAGAGGGGGAAAAGACTATGTTAGCATGCATTATTGAATTCGATTGCACAAACAACAATGTTGAATATGAAGCACTAGTTCAAGGTTTGTATAAGGCAATTGGCCTTAACATCAAACACCTCCAAGTATTTGGAGATTCAGAAATTGTAATAAACTAGGTGAGAAATACTATACATTGTTTGTCAAGACATTTGAAACATGATTAATCGTTAGTCCAAGACTTGACCTCTCACTTCATAGCATTTAATATTTCCCCTATTCCAAGACTCCAAAACGCTAGTGTTGATCTTCTAGCTAATGTTGCTTCCAAGCTTATTCCACCAGAGGATTATAGCCCTGATCAATTTTCCATTGAATTGATTTTTAGGCCTTATATTCCTGATAGTATCACCAGTTGGAGATTCTTTAATAATGATCTAGATATTATAAGCTTCCTGACTTTGGAAGGTTGTTACAATGACCAGATAGTTGATGAAGACCAGCATGATAACCAACTTAAACAAGAAACAGTCAATAACACTATACCAAAATTTGTATTTAAGTTGGAAGATTTATATGACCTCAAAGACAGATTTAAACGACCCACCAATTCAAAACTTCAGAGTTCAACTCTGAGGTTTGAATTGATTAACCTTGGGACTTACATAAAGCCTAAAAATATTAATCTAGGTCTCGGACTTTCATTAGACAAAAAATCATCCTTTATAGGTTTGTTGAAGAGATACAAAAATGTCTTCGTGTGGAACTATGAATATCTTAAGGAAAATGACACCTCTATCATTCAACATACTATTCCCATGACATCTGATGAAATACTTATCAGCGGAAATTAAGGAATATCCATCCTAATTTAGAAACTCAGATTAAATCTAAATTGAAAAAACTACTGAAAGCCAAGATTATTTTTCCTGTCAGACATTCCTGGTGGGTCTCCAATCTCGTCCTAATCAAGAAAAAGAACAGTGATATTCAGATATGTATAGACTTCCGCAACCTCAATAAATCTTTCCAAAATGAAAATTTCCCATTGCCTCCTATGGAATATATATTGCAATCGGTTGTAGGCTTAGAACTAATGTATTTTCTGAATGGATTATCAGGTTATAATTAGATCTTAGTACATCTAGATGACCAGCTGAAAACTACATTCAGGACAAAATGGGGCACATTACACTTATTAAAATATGCCATTTGGACTTATTAATGGCATTTACACTTTCCAGAGATCCATGGACATAGCCTTCAAAGGTTTAATAAACAAATCAGTAGTAATCTACTTAGATGATATAACTATATATTCCAAAAAGTGCAATAATAATCTAAGGGATTTAAAGCAAATATTTGAACATTGCAAAAGATATTGGATTTCTCTTAATCCCAAGATGTCCTTTTTCACATTAAGTGAAGGAAATATCCTTGGATTCATTGTGTCCAAAGCAGGGATTCATATTGACCCTAATAGAATTAGAGAAATTTATGAAATACCTTTATCACATAAAAAAAAAATCAATGCAATCTTTCCTAGGTCAGATAAATTTTGTTAAAATATTTGTCTCTAGCTTCTTAAGAATTGTTTTGCCTCTTCAATCCATGATAAATAAAAAATCTCTATTTAAATGGGGACACTCGGAATATGAAGCCTTTAACTTGATCAAACAAGCAATTATAAATGCCCCATCTTTAGCAACGCCGAATTTTTCAAATCATTTCATTTTATATACTTTCTCTTCTGAGAAATCATATGTAGCCATTTTGACACAAGTAAATGAAGAAAAATTTGAAGCCCCAATCTCTTTCTTTAGCTCCAATTTGTAGGGAGCTAAATTGAATTACTCGAGCGTTGAAAAACAAACTTTTGTTGTTTTCAAATCAATAAAACACTTCATATCTTTTCTCCTCAAAACCCACACCAAAGTAATAGTACCATTCTCAACAATGAGAAATCTATTAATACAAATGGATGTAGGTGAGAAAAGAGAAAATTGGGTTAGAGTTCTACAAGAATATGACATCAAAATTAGACCAGCAAAAATTGTAAAAGGTAAAGGCTTTTGTAGGATGTTGCCAGGAGCATCAAATCTATCAGCATTACAGCTTTCAGGTGACAATGTACAAGTTTATGAGCTAATACTTAACGACATTGAATCAAGATATGTTGATATCATATTTTACTTAAGAAATGGATATTCCCCAACGCAATTAAATTACACAAAGAAAAGGGCCTTGAGATTAAAAGCTAGACAATATCAAATTATCAATGATTTTCTATTTAGAATAAATTATGATTCTATTTTACTTAGATGTCTTGAAAAAATTAAGGCAGAGAAGGAGTTGCAGGAACTTCATGATGGACCAGTTGGTGGTCACTTTGGAGGAGATGCTACCACACATAGAATCCTGCATGTTGACTATTACTCGCCAACATTATTCAAAGATGCACACAGTTATGTAAGGAGATGTAAAATTTGTCAGAAAGTTGCTAGAAGACAGAGGAAACCCACATTACCATTACAGCCAATCAACATTGACCAACCATTTGAGCAATGGGGATTGGACATAATAGGTGAGATCGTTCCTCATTCTTCTAAGTAGCATAGACATATCCTTACATCTACCAATTATTTCACCAAATGGTTGGAAGCAATTCCACTCAAAGTATCCAATTCTGAAAACATTATTGAATTCATAAATCAATTTATCATTACCAGATTTGGCATGCCATCTACCTTAATGTTTGATAATGCATCTTATTTTTCAAGAAATGCTATGACAAAATTTTCTCTTAAAAGAGGTTTTAAGCTTAAGTACTCTACTAATTATTATCCGCAAGGAAATGGGTTAGTTGAATCCACAAACAAGAATCTCATTATGATTATTGAACGAACTGTTCAATAAAGCCAAAAGAATTGGCATAAGCTTTCGATGTTTTATCTATGGGTAGGACGAATAACTCAGAAAGCCTCCATTGGCACTTCTCTTTTTAATTTGGTCTATGGGAAAGAAGTCATCTTCCCTAGAAATGTAGCTATTCCCTCTTTAGACTTAGTTCAATTCATTGAAGAAACTCCTTCCTCATCTATGCAAGTTAGAAAGTTACAAATCCTTAAGCTTCAAGAGGAAAGAGAAAAGGCCAGGATCACACATGCACATCATCAGCAGTTAGTCAAAGCTTCCTTTGATTCAAATTCTGTAAGTTCAAAATCTTTTCAACTTGGAGACCTGGTATTGAAATGGGATAAATCCCACGAAGATAAAGGTAAGCATACCAAGTTCCAACAAATGTGGCTTGGCCCATTTCAGATTGTGGAACAAATAGGCCCATCAACTTTTCTACTATAAGATTTATCAAGAAAGAGAGAATCTCTACCTGTTAATGGGAAAATTTTAAAGAAATACTTTCCATAGAAGATGATATATTATGTTCACTGTATATTATTGCCTTTTATTTTTTTTAGAAAGAATAATACAAGTTGAAGAACATTTACTATTGGCTTTACAAATGATAGTCTCTTTTTAATTTTGGCTTGTCGCTTGTGTAACTAAAGATTGTTGTGAAGGTAATATTCACATATGAAATATATAGTTAAGTTCTATTGCTTCAAAATTGCTTGTTCTTTGCCAAAATTATCTTACCGTTGATGAAACTTAGATTTAGAAAGAAATCTTTCCTTTACATCAATTAATAAAAGTATCAATAACAAAGAAAAGTCTCTCTACAAAAAAGCATCTTTAAAAACTCTACAATTGTCATCCAGAAGCTCTTAAGGAGCCAATGATTCTCCCCACCTAATCAGCTTTCATTTTTTAGAGTGTAATTCTAAAATATACTTAAACTTAAAGGATAAGAGGTCTCATCAAGCGTCGGCTTACCATGATCATAACATTATAACTAACTGACATTACCAATAGTGCATATCAAAATAGGGTAATGGCTTGAGATTATATTAATCAAAAGACAAGGGGTCTCACCAAGAGCTATCTTGTTCAGTTAAGATATAAATCAAGTGAATGGCATTGTCAATTCTGGTCACCAAACCAAGAAATTGTCCTTTGAGAGATAAAATATGAAAATTTGAAGGAAGAAAGAATTACTTCATAAAATAAAGAAAGCAATAAGTATACAAACGAGCTTATCTTTAAAATTGCATTCTGACCTAGGTGGGATACTGAATCATTGTTGGTTAAAAGGTAACCCTGTCGAGGCTATGAATGCCTGCTGGCAGTAGAGGCTCTACCTATGAAAACTGAGTATACCAAAAAATTGATCTAAGAAGAGCCTCCATGTTTTTATCCTTAAAAACCAAGTAATGGATGATGTGAACAAAGTGACTTTCTTATGAGAAAAGGATAATCAAAATAACGATAGTTAAGTAGATGTTTTATTATTAATGAGCAGTATTACTTACCTTATATTCCATGTAATTTTTATTTTCAAAACTATCGTTATTTTGGAAGTTTTTAGAAATTTCAAAAAACTCTCAGAGATAACTGGTTCTTCCAAGTGAATCGTCAATTGTTGTGCTACTCAAAAACCCCCCATTTATTAATAGTATTAGTTAATGGAGACCCTGTAAAAAATCCTTCCAAAAATAAACTTAGAATTTAGACATTTTCCTTATTTAATTTTGGAATAAAGAAAGATATCAATCAAACCCCTTTCAAAAGAACTACTAAATGCTTTCTTTCCCGCATATCACATGATTAAGCATCATCAAAACCTTGCTAACCCACCAAATCTAGTGAAAAACAGTTAAAACAAGACTCCACGCTTTATACCTCGAAACTATCATATTCTTGATATAAACTAAGTCCTAAATCTTTTCTCGTCAAAACCAAGTCTCACATTGCATATCGCTATTTATGAAGAGCCCGCCTTAAAAGGTTATCCCAAAACAAAAGAAATGTGAAGCTAAGATGGCATCGTAACCTTTATTGCATCGCATTTCGAGCATTTGAAATAGTACCGCAAACTTACCATCATTCGATATTGCGAAATGTGATCAAGACCTGGACCCACTCCTTCAATACATCACGAACAAATCCTTAGGTCCGCCACTTATTAAGAAAGGTCTTTACATAAGAAAAACCTGACAAGTAGCTATGTTTTGAGGCAATAAACGAGTGGCTCGCATCTTGCATCTTGCATCTCGCACAAACGTAAGGGAGGGTAATAAAAGCAAAAAGACATAATGTGATATTGTGATATGCGATATTGCTTCGCAAATTAACAAATCGGCATTATCGCAATTCGAGGGCTTATCACCCTAGAAGTTCTCTTCCTGACTTACAATGCAGACATTTATAAGCAGCAAAGCTAAGAGATAATGAAGCATTAGTGGGCATTTAATAATATTTAACTACATTTATGTGTGAAAATCCATTTAACATGATATGATATATTCTTACATGCATTCGAATAAAACTCCTCTTATCACCTTTACAAGTTATCCGCATTATTCCATTTTCACATTCATTGTCATCTTTGTGTATCCGATATTTGTTGTTCTTCACTTTCAGGGAAAATTCACAGAGCAAATTGTTGGGAGCAATGGTGAAGAAAGGCAAGGAAGTCATCCCTAAGAAATCAGAAATTACTCCTCTATTTACGGATACTACATGTATCAGAGAGGGAGGAATATCTACGTGGAAAGCCATGTATAATACATTGGAAGAAGAGCAACCAAGAATTATGGAAATGAAGGTTACAGTTGACGGACGTGATTCCTCAGACGCCTCCATGTTTAAGACAACATACTCATTTTTGCATCGCATAGTTGTGCGTCCAAAGATAATCCCTTATAGAGACATGGTTAAATGGGTTATTGATGAAACCGACATCTCAAGCAGAGAATTCAAGACAAGAAGCCAAAAGGTTATGGGATATTTTACGCGAGACAACCTATGGCTTATGTACCACCTAACAGAGCCATAAGTCATCTACAACAAGCAGTTCTTTGAGAAGTTTTCCAAAGAGAACGATGACCTAGCAGACTACACTCGGGCCTGGTCAAATAATGAGGGAAAAATCAAGAAAGACAAGAATGATATGTACTCTACTGTGTCTATTTGTCCCCCTCATAGTTTTGCAGCAGCCATGCTATGTAGACTATTTGGCAAACTCAATAGTACTAAATTCTCCCTAGAATGGTTGTCATTAATAGATGCAGTCGTAAACGCAACTATAATGAATTGGACAAGAATTTTGTCTTATAACTTAGCAAGAACAATAATGGAGCATAGAAGTAAAATAAGCGTTTCTTCGAGGGTTTACCCTCCATTTTTTTATGAGCGCCTATGTAATGGATGCAATTTCTTTTGGTTCGAAATTGCCTGTCATGGGATGGAAGTGGACTATCCAAAATCCACTTAGCATTCACATATACCATAAAGACATGTGGAAATCTTAGTTTCAACCACATTTTTACAAACTTTGTCATGGAGTTATGCTTATGAGATGCTCCCAGGTTTTCCAAAGAAGCCAAGGTAGATATCCTACCAGTGGCTAGATGATTTGGGGAGGAAATATTTACGTATATCAGGGTATTTGGCAGCATGACCTCCCCCCATGTCCTCCCATAATATGTTCCGGATAAATTGATGGCTAGAGAGATAGCCTATCAAACATCTAGTGAGGGTGGGATGAGAAAAACATGAAAGGAACAAAAAAATGTCATTTGGCCTACATTTCCTTTACAATGTGGAGAATTTGCATTGCACAACCTGGGGCATGCATTTAAAGAAGCAAATATTATGTTATCTCTATAATTACCTTAATTCCCGGGAAGGCAATATGACCCATTCGGCAATGTCAAAGACTCTACCACCCTGGTAAAAATAAAAGTATTCAGTAATGAATAAGATGCATTTGATGACATCTTTTTACTAGAAGAACACCTTCACATAAGTGACGCATATGGCGCAATTACTTTTTGACCGTGAAGATCTTGAATCCTTTTGCGAGTACAAAGAAAGGTTACACAAATTATTGATTGAACCAGTAAGGGATCCTACTCCCAGTTTAAGTCTAGAAGGAGATTCCAAATAAAATTCTAAAACTGATTCTGGAGAAAAATCCCAAGAGAAATCTATAGGGATTCAGAGAAGTCATCACAAAATGGGAAAAGCAGAAGCATGGAGTTGGAAAAAGGTACAGCCCAATCCACAGAAAAGATAGTTGAGCAAACTTCAGCTAGAAAACAGGCTGAAATCCATTCCACCTCCACCCAGCCATTAAAACCCCTAGTGATTGATTTAAAGGAAGAATGGGACAACATTAGTAAAAGGCTCCATATAGAGGAACAAACGCTAGAGTTTCAAACTCCACAACATAAAACAACTGAAGAAATTACAGCATAGGAGAATGTAAATACTCAAGAGGTAGAGCACATCCCAGTTACTCCCACCGCTGAAATTTTTTTGAGAATTGAGGAGATTCCCACTCTAGATGTGTTTTATAGCCCACAACACAAAGAAGTTTTTAAAAGACAGGAAGAAAAGGAAGTTGGATTTTATAGCTATTACTACCCCTGATAATGAACCGATGGATGTTGTCTAGAAAGACTCACCCATTGACCCATCCGCCAAACTTACTAGACTATCACAGTTTGCAAGTGCCTATGCTATAGTGACCATCGACAAAGAAACAAAGGTGAAACTTTTGCTTAAGGAAAAAGAAGATAAATTTCTTTCGCTTGAAAAATAACTACAACAAGAAAAATCTGACCAGAAAGAAGAGATGCATTTAGTTAAGCTCCAACAAGAGTTCGAGCAGATGCAAATAAAACATCAAGCCATCTTAGCAGAGAAGGAGGTTCAAATACAAGAAATAACTTATCTACATAAAGATGATCCAAAGATTGATCAGTTTATTACTGAAGCGCTTGGCTTTAACTCCCAACTGATGCACCAAAGGAACTATTATGCTAGAATATTTCACAATGGAATTCTTATTGTGAAACAAGCGACAAATTGATGAGTGAAGTCATTGAAATGAGGCTTGAATATGATGCAATATTGAAAAAAGTCTCTGACTTCATCACCTGGAAGAATTCAGAAGATGGGAAAAAACCGACTTGCCTAAATTAGAGGAGTCACACAAAGAAATCTTATTTGCAAACTGGGATTCTCGACTTAGAGAGGCAGAAAAGGAAACAGCAGACACGGGAGCAGCAGCAAATAGTGTTATCGAAAATATTAATGAAAATTTACATAGTGCTAACCTTGTGGTAGAATCCATTTCGGGTTTTCTTCCTAATGTATAACAGCTTGAAATACAATGGAGATAGGCAACAAAAGAAAAAGCAGAAGCGATTAAGCAAACAACCAATTTAAATTGGGAAGTATATTGGTGACATTTAGTGAAACCTCACAGCCAGTGGATGATCCTGTGGTGCCTAACCACTTCTACAAAGAACATGGTGATAGCACTGACCGATGTCATGTTCACTGGGCAATTGAAAGCTGAAATCGGCCAACCAACACAACTCAAACCCATGACGGACATTGCCGATCTAAAGGATCAAATGTAGAATAGTTAGTCACCATGCTCATTTCTATTTTTGTTTTATTTTTTCATAATTTGAGGAAAGTCATTTAAAAAAACTCAACTATTTTTGTAATAATCTATTTTTAGTTTTATAGTTTAGTGTTTAAACCCCTCTCATTAATTTAGAGAGGGGTCTTGAAATTTTATCAGAAACAATATTCAAAACATGCACTTTTGTCCCTTTGAAGAAGTTCTGGTGAAATGAATGGAACATGATTTATTTTTATCTTATCTAGCATCTTCTATTGAAATTGCACTTTTGTACTCTTAGATGGTGTTGGATGGATTGAAGTTAGATCAATATTGTTGAAGCACATGAGTAGGACTTATTATAAATGGTACTTGTATCTCGTAATTATTTTTACTTATGTATCAAACAATAATTTATCTTCAAGTTGTTTATGTATGAAAGTTTGAATCTTGGTTAGCATTATTGCACTTTTGTACGATGATGGCTTATATTTTATGTTGAATACATGAATAATTTCTTATTCAATATATCTTTCACAATCGTTTCAGCTAACTTTTTACATGAAAAGATTATTGTTAAATGATTTCATTTCTTATTGCAATTGAATGATTTTTATTACCAATTTCTTTTGGAAATTATTGTAGATCGCATACTTCAAATTATTCTTGGGTATAGTCATAATTAGAGTGTTTAAATTAGGATAAATTCATGTGATAATTAGTTTATATTAGATTACTTTTAGCTTTAACATTACTCCAAAATATCACATATCACCCCATTAGCACAATCATAAAATAGATTGGGAAATTGGTCCCATTATCCCCAGTTGGAGCCACTACTCCAAACGGAAAAGGAGCTGCCAACCAAGGTCCAAACAGTGTGGTTTTCTTCCATGTTGAAGCACCGATTTTCGAGGCTTCAACAGAAGTGTAAGTGGAATCCTCCCTCCTCACTTTCCATAAAATTGCATAGATAGTTTTTCTTGCTATAGGCATCTTGTAGAAAGCCCTTGTAAAAGTAAATTCCTAAGAAAAAATTTTGTTACATGAGAAAGGAAAGGCAAGAGAAGAGGAAATTTTTCACTAAAGTAAAGGGTATCATCCTTCTCCTTCTTCGACCAAAAAGAATCCGCCACCCTATCTCTACCTATTCACCCTACAATACTTAGGGGAAAACCTTGAAAAAATCCCTTCAAATAATTTAAGGAAGGAGCAGTAGGAGCCATGGGGTGAGGTTTCAATAGAAGAGAGCCCACAGACACAAATAGAATCCATCAGCATCCTCATCTTAGAGATATTTTTCTGAGACACCGGTGGATGGTGTTCTTTGAATAATTGAAGTGGTATGATGATGAGGTAACCCATTGGTTTTCTATGGCCCTCAATTTGTAGGGATAAGATAGTGCTACCATTGTTGTTAGGGTAATTTCCATCCATATGAACATAGATCTCATGAGCAGATTCATCATCATACCCTTAGGAGTTTGATGGGGCAAAGAGGATAGGATAATAAATGTCACAGCCAAGAAAAACTTCTTCCTCCCTAAAGAGGAGACTATTGAAGAAAAAAATGGAGTGAGAAGAGAGAGCCTCCCTTACCCTTAGGATGAGGTAGCTTATAACATCCTAAAGTACATATATTGTGAGGGGAGGTTGAGTATTGTGTATGCCTAACGATTTAGGTTTCTCTATCAGATAAGGTTCAAGATAGAGTTACCAATTCCAAGAAATCTCAGTTTTCCATATTTCCTCTTTCGTTCCATCTTTGAAATCACCTAGAGAGTGAGGGAAGGGAAGCACCAGCACATTTCCCATCATGGTTTCATCAATCTAATTGTCATGAATGCTTTAAGTCATATCAAAAACCTTGTTCTTTGGGTTGACTTTCTGGACATGGATAGGGAATCCTTCATTAAAACATAAGGCCTTACCTCGATAAAGCCATAAGAGACACGAAAATCCAATGCTGGAGGTAGAAAGGAAGGGAAGGCAGAGAAAAAAGAGACTAATGGAGGAGAAAAGGTAGAGAAAGAAGGAGGAGAATAGAAAGCAAAATATGATACCCCTAAGGAGACCTCTAGATCTCAAAAGATAGGAAAACATGGGAACCAAATAAGCCTATCACCGGGGAACACAGAAAAAGAGGTGGTTATTGCCTTGGCCACACTTAACACACATGTCATGTTGAAGGAAGTGTAACTAGGTTCGGTCTTCATAAATGTAAGTTTGACTTTTATATTTAATCAAGAAAAGAGAAATTATTTTTATGATATTTGTCAATGATTTTCTTGCTCATTGAATTAGGTCAATCACATGTTTAAGTGCTTCTAGGAAGTCAAAATTCAAATGTATTTATGTAAGAACCTTTGACGACATGTTACACTATGTATAAAATAGTATAAAGGTCAAATAAATATCTCCTAGACAAGTGCAAGTTATTTCCATGTAGCAACGTCCGCTCTTCCTCACAATTTTTAAATCAGAGAGTATCACTCTCCTGAAAGAATAAGTAATTCCCTGGAGAGAACACACTCTAAAAAGGGATCGTTCAAAGGTTGAAGATCATTGGATAGGGCTCAAACTCATTCTTCCCTTACTTTTGGGCCCACAAGAGAGAAGAGACCAGGAAAAAGAACAAAGGGAGTGAGAAGATATGGAATCAAATGCAGGGTTCTATCCATAGGAAGGCACTCCATCTGAGATGTCTTGGGATGTCAGAGAGGCCACTAGGGCCATAAAAGACCTTCACATCAGTTAGTGAGTTTCTCAGAGGGTGAGAAACACCTTTAGCAGGGGGGTGATGAAGGGTCCCATCAATAGGTATATTTTGAGGCCCATTGTGCTATTCTCCAACACTTAAACTCTTTTTTTCTCACATTAATTTACACTTTGTAACCATAATGTTCTTAGTAGGAATACTAAAGGGTGCATGTCATATTTCATGGCCTAATGTGGTTAACATGCAAAAAAAAGAATCATTTTTAGAGACATTTAATATGCAAGGGCGTGTTGGAGGCATCTAGAGAGAATATAGGAGGATTTCCCACTGCATTAACTCTCCAACTTGACTTGAGTCCCAATATTCCTCACCAACAACTCGAAGTCCACTACAAGATGATGAACTCAATTGAATGTGGATATCTAAGGGAACTAGATACACTGGTTTTGAGATTTTGGAGGGAAGCAGTCCTCCTCTCAAGGGAGCTTCCCCTCAATCATTTTTTGTATAAATAAATAGGCCTAAGGGCTCATTAGGATTAAAACTCTTGGGGTTAGGGAGAGATATTGAATTTTAAGTACTTGGGATATTTATTTCCATTTTGATATTATGTATTTTCACTCTATTTGTTGTTAATGAAAGGTCCTTTGTTGGTCTACATCTAATTTAGCTTAGGAGGGTTGGAACCCTTGAGTTAGGGCCCAACCTAGAGCCTTTAGTCCCTCTCATGTATTTTTTACTTTGTTCTTGTTCTTGCTCAAGTTTTTGCACTTCATCCCTTGTTTAAGTAGGAATTAGATTGAAAAATTTGTGTTTGCAGGTTTGATTACCACCTCTCTTGTGTGAAGTGTCTTTGGAAGGTCTACAACAATAAGCCTAAATATGTGTTTATGTTTCTTTGGAATTTGCTAGGATTTGGAATGAAATTATTTTTCATGCTTGGTTTATGCACCTTATAATTTAAAATCATGATTTGGAAAATAGATTATATGCATGTTTTAGGATAGAATAGATCTTGAAGGAATAAAATTCAACTCATCCTTTCCACTTTGATTAATTTTACTGCGATATTGATTAGTAGATGTATGTTCTTGATTTCTAAACTACATAGGCTTCTAGTGAATTGGAGTAGTTGGTACACTCATCCATATCTACTTATACATTTATATTCTCCTCCTGGACACCTCATACTACTCTAGAGCTCTACCACCAAGATCATTTTTCAGGGCCAATGAAGGATACTATGGACATGAACTTTTGTGCAAGATAGGCCTCTGAGTGGTGCTAAGCTTGGAAAAATGTCTCACACATCCTTCATCAACCCTCATCCACCGTTCTCCACCTTCATAACACCTTCCTCACCCTCAAAAATCTCTTAGACCCAATCCTATACCAAAACGGGGCACTCTTATAGAAAAAAAGAGTTTCTTATAACATCTTGTAGCATTGCCTAAATTCAACCATATTTTCTCTATGATCTTAATTCTTACATTATAGGATTGAATAATGACCTCCAGGCTTTAAATCCATGATTGGTGAGACCCAACAGCCACTCTAGACCCATCCTTCCACCACTGCAAGTACAAGACCACAATTAGAATTAGGAAGCAGATTTTCACATTTGAACAAAAGTTATACTCTTATATTTCCTAGTTAAGTGTTGTAGATTAAAATTCCTCTTTCAAATAAATTGGTAGTTAGATTAATAATTTTCATTCTACAAGTATAATATTGATTTGATTGGTTTGCAATAATAGAGTAGCATAGTTCATTTGCAATTAGTATAGTCTCTTTCATTCCTACAGTTATAGTTAGCCTTTTACATCTAATGAATGACACTCTCATTTATGAAATTAGGATAATGTTCAATATCTCGCAATTAAGGTAGGATTTTGTCTTTTCATGCAAATTATATATGTATTTAGCTTAAAGAGTGGTCTTTGTATACTTCAGTCTGATTCAATGATTGAGGGTGACATAAGTAGAGCTTCACCTATTATGCATACAACATTGTCACCTCCAAGTTTGTACGAACCCCAGGTTGATGATTTAAGTTGGTAACCTTGGGAATTGCAACATTATTGTTGCAATATCAGGGCTCATCACTAGGGCTTCTATAGTTTCTAGGCAAATCAAAGTGTTGGAAAGTTGTTGGAAAATCAAAGTGTTGGAAATTTGTTGGGAAAATCGAAGTGTTGAAATGTTTCTGGGAAAATCGAAGTGTTGGAAAGATACTAGGAAAGTTGAAGTACTAGAAATTTGTTGGGAAAGTTAAACTTTTGTTGGGAAATTCAAAATTTCTAGGAATAAATTGTCAGGTCAAAGTTCCAAAAGAATTTGTTGGGCAAACCGAAGTTGTAGAAGAATCTATTGGGCAGGTCGAAGTTGCAGAAGAATATGTTGGGAGGTTGAAATTACAGAAGTTGTTGGAAGGAAATATCGTTAATGAAGAAAGGTTTTAATTGGTCTTGGATGGTATTTGTCAAGGTTCATAGGCCTTGGAATTCATCAATTGAAGATTATATAAGAAGAGAAGAATTCTTGTCATGTTTTTCCTCTTAGTTGGAGAGGTTTTGGCCCTACCTGATCACCTATATCTTGTGTCATGTGTCTCATTTTTCTTTATGTTTTGGTAGTTATTTGATGAGTAGAATACTAATAATAATCAATTGAAATAAGAATATAATCAAGTTAATTAAAAATACACCACAAGTTGTTATCAAAGAAGAGAAATCAACTAATCTAGTTGCCCCTAGAATTTTCAACATGGTATCAGAGCTAAGGTGAGAAGACAACGAAAGGTAGCTTAATGGAGGGCACTCAAGGGTCAAAGCACTATAATATCATCAATAGCTTCAATAATTAATAAGGACCATTCATATCAAGGATCATCACATCTCAAATGAATACCCCAAAACTCTATCTCATCCAAAGAAGGGTTATAAACTTGGAGCAATCTTGAAAATATCACATCGTCATTACAAAGAAAAGATCTACAAAACCCTACCTCCACTTAAACTCATTGAATCATATTGAAGTCTATACATCCAAGGGAAGAAATAAGAAGCATAGTTAGCATCATCAAAGAATCAAGGCGATCTCCCTCTCTTTAAAGGATCACTTTTGAAGGAAGACATATTCCATTATCAACATCATCATCTAAATCAAGAAGGAATCAAGTTGAAGATATTGTCATCAAGGAGAATATTCAATTGAAAAGTAAGTACCTCTATATTTATGAATGAATATTCTATAAAAATTACTTCATTTTGCAAGGAAAGCAACAAATTGGTTGGGTCATCAAACTTTCTTGCATGGAAGAAGAGGATAGATTTGATCCTCATAGAAAATGAAGTAGTTGAATATGTTGAGGGTACAGTCACTAAACCTCCAAAGGAAGATGGTCAAGCTCTTCAAAATTATATGGAAGGGAAGTAAGAGCTCAAAGGATTCGAATAGAATCGATCAAGGATCCCCTCATACCTTATGCATCAAAGTTGGAGACATCAAATTAAATATGTGAAAAGTTAATATATTTTTTCTTCATAAGTAATGCAGCAGAAGTGATATCTTTAAGGAATGAGTTGTACAAAATGAATATCTCAAAGGAATATGGAATAACCTCATATTTTATGAGGGTATTAGAAATAAGAGACCAACTACAAGAGTTTGGAGAAATAATGTCTAATTAAAAAATGACCACCATAGTGCTAATTTCACTTCCAGGCGAATGGGGAAACTTCACATATAGCATCTTTGGAAAGAAGGAAGCCACCCCATTCAGTGAACTTTTGTCATTATGTTTGAAAAAACCAGGTTGAAGGAAAAAAATCAATGTAGGATCAAATGAGCAAGTAAAAGCATTTGCTTCCATGGCTAGGAAGAAAGGAAAGTTTGGAAACTTTGCTCCTCAGAAAGAACAAAAAGAATATGTCAAAGATCAATGTTACGGTCATGAATATGGGAACTACAAGAGATATTTTCCTAAACTCAAGAAGGACAACAAAAAAAGATGAAGGGAAGAATCCCATGTCACCGAAAAAGTGGAAGAACTTGAAAAGAGGAAACCAAAGGAGGAAGTAATATATCTCTACTATGACTGAGATAATATCCTCCACTAAGTTATTTTCAGCTTTGAAATCATTGTAGGAAGCATTGTAAGTATGAAATAATGCATCATATGAGGAGAAGGCATCATATTATTGAAGCAAGATCTCATTGTAGTAGCTAGGAAAAGGAAAGATAAAGCATAAATCCACATGGATGTAGAAATCATCACATAAAGGAAGTAGCTCATGGTAACCTCATTGAAATCATATGTAGTGCATAATGTTGAAATAAATTCATCTGGAATGATAGAAGGAATTCATCATACATCGTCATCATGAGAAAGGATCCTATGTCAGATGAGGATAATGTGGACGCTTTGTTGGAATCTTCATTAGAAGGTTCACCTCTCTACTTGGAAGAAGCAAGTGTCTTGATGATCATTCCATCTTGTGTATGTTGGGTTGTGTTATTCTTTCCACAACTAGCCTGCGTAGTGAACCGGGGGATTAGAGGGGGGCGGATCCCCCCCTTCGTTGTGATGATTGTGCAACAGGGGGGTCACAGGGGGGGCGACAACCCCCCTTGTTTGGGGGGTTTGAGGGGGGTAGGTAGCTCCCCTCTACGGGGTCTAGGGTAGCACCCTGGGAAAAAAAAGAATTGGACCCTATATTAGGTTGGGCGGACCTACCTATGGTTTTGTGCATGATTTTCACACATGGTTTTCGATGCGATGGTTTTCGGTCCATGGTATTGGATGCTTCAACATGTATAAATATTTTTTGTAACATTGGAAGGAACATAATGAAAAATCAAGCTGGTAGTCCCAGTTTTGGGATCCAGGGGAAATCTTTGTGTGTGTGTGTTTTATGTGTTATGCTCTCGCATTGTTTATTTTCTGTGTTTTGGAATTCATATGTAGGTAATTTCTATACGAGGTTAAAACCTACAGTGTAGGATACATTATTTAGAAGAATGATGGTGTGATGACAAAGGAGTGTAGCAGGTCAAGTTTATTGAAGTACTTTCAATCTAGGAATGGAAGTCGTTGAAGGCAGTATAGATGACCAAAAGGAAAAAATAGGTATGTGTATTTGATAGATTAAGTCATGTCATCATATATTTGTTGATATAATGGGGAAATGCTCCACCTTGTGAGCATGATCAAGGATCTCTTCCTTTTAAAAATGCATGAAAGCAAGGTTCACATATTGACAATATGAAATCAACGTAATATGTCCTCATATGGAATATGAGGTGGTTGAAAATCATGATGAAGGACTTTGTCAAGAAGTTCCTGGGGATGAAATATGTGAAGGAGGGAAGAAGATATCGTAAAAATTGCAACTATGGTCTCATAAGGGAAGGAAATCAACATCTAGTCACTAAAGAATTAGACATGACATTTTCATACAAGGTATGAAGACCTTATAAGGTCTGTAAAAGAAAGAAAACCCTTGACACATGAACTCTTGGAGATGCGTTTATGAATGTGCAAGATGTTGCAAGAAAGCAAGATGTCATGATGAAAGGCCACCACAAAAGGTAACTTTTATTTGATGGTCATTTTTTGTTGAACAACATATGGATGGATTGATATAGGGATACTAAAGAAAGAGTTCTAGATGTCACCCACAACTAGCACTCATATGTTTGGATGAAAGATCCTAGAGTAAACATGACTTGAAATGGGTATTTGTATGAGGAAAAATCTAGATGGGTGCTAGAGGATGACTTTCCGACAAAGAGAAGGATGACATGACTAATGTGGTTCATGAGGGAAAGTGATGGATGGTCAATGCCCAACAAAATATTAAGGCTCCATAATGTTTAATATGGACTTCATGACATCGAAAGAAGGATCCCCACAAGCAGTTAATAGTCCCATGGTCTCCACCTAGATCAAAAAACTACTAGAAACAAGTCCATGAATAAGAGGGAGATTGGGTACATTCCTTTTATAGGAATGGGTATATCCTCCCTAGTTGAGCGAGAGACATAGACATGTCATTCTTGTCTTCACTTTGGCAAGAAATAATGGAGGATTGGGTAAGAATATCACATATGATACTATTTGAGGATGAGGTAGGGAATCCAATATATGAGTAGTAAAAGAGGATTGATATTATTTGAGGGCTGAGAATCCAAGATAAGAATAGTCCTATAAGGACATACCCTGTGAACTCCCAGGAGGGGTATGTGCCTTGAGAGAAATGATGATGGTGTCTGTAAGTCATCGGTCTCCCCAGCATTGTGCTATGACCTTGTGGAGAGATATAGTTGTTAGTCAAGGCCTTGCTATGTGACAATGTTGAATGATATTATGCTAAACAGATGGGTTACCAATCTGACTCTTCTTATGAGAATTCTTCAGATTGAGAATGTCTAAGTACCTTGTATGTATTAAGAATACCTCCTTAGTTAAGACAGAGTGTTGAAATAAGTAACTAGGTTCAGTCTTCATAATGACATATGTAATCATGATTTTATGTATTTAATGAAAATATTAAAAGAAATGTATTATTGTTATTCTTGAGGCATGAATTTCATGCTCAAGGGAAACTTAATTTTAGGTCAAGCACCTATTAAGTGCTTATAGGGCTTTTCATTAAGTCTACAAGTCAATTGAATCATTTTCATGTATGAAAGACCCTTTTTGGAATGTTACATATTGTAAAGAAATTTATTTTAGTAAAAATAAAGTTAAAATACCCTCCAAGACCTCTTCATGGTGCCAAGGTCAAGTCGGCTTACATGAAGGGACAAGTTGACCTAAAGATAGCAATTTGTACCCCTCACTAGCTTATAAATATGAAGGAACTCAACCTCATTTGGATGCACTCTCAAGCACGTTCAATCTCCTCAAAAAATTAGACGGAAAAGGATGAAAAAGAAGAAGAAGAGAAAGATAAATGTTTTGGGCCTCTCTCTCTCTCATTCTAGGGTTTCTATAGTTGCTAGGAAAATTGAAGTGTTCGAAAGTTTTTGGGAAAATCAAAGTGTTGGAAATCTTCTGGGAAAACCGAAGTCTGAGAAAGATACTAAGCAAGTTGAAGTACCGGAAAGTTTTTGGGAAATTCGAAGATTTGGGAAATTCAAAGTGTTGTTGGGAAAGTCGAACTGCTAGGAAGAAACTGTTGGGTCAAATTTCCATAAGAATTGTTTTTGCAGGACGGAATTGCAGAAGAATCTGTTTGGTAGGTCGAAGTTGCAGAAGAATTTGTTGGGAGATAGAAACTATATAAGTTGTTAGAAGGAAATCTCATTAAGGAAGAAAGGCTTGAGTTGGTCTTGGAGCGTCTTTGTCAAGGGTCATAGGTCTTGGAATTTGTAAATTGAAGATTCTATAAGAAGAGAATAATTCTTACAGGTTTTCTTCTCAGTTGGAGAGGTTTCTCCCTAGATGATCGCCTATATCTTATGTCCTTTGTCTCATTTTTCTTTATGGTTTGGTAGTTATTTTATCAAGATAATGCTAATAATAATCAAGTGAAAGAAGAAGATTAAAAAGTTAAGTAAAAATACACCATAAGCATTTACCAAAGAAGAGAAATCACCTAATCTAGTTGGCCCTAGATTTCCCAACACTAAGAAGGTAATTGATGCCAAGATCTCAATCCAAACTATTTTACCAAATATTAATGAAGAAACAAAAATTGTATTATAAATACAAATAATCCTCAAAAAAAGGATTAAACATCTACGAAATTGAGCAATTGTGAAGTACCTCATCAAATGGAAGAACCTAGCAATGGAAGAGATGACATGGGAAGATGAGTTAATCATGCAAAAAACCCCACTGTTACTCAAGTGATGAGGACAATACTTGTTTGAACGGAAAGATCATGTTAAACACAAAACCCCCTATTGAGCCCTATATATTGAATTATTACATTACTAGTGTTATATTAGTTGGTCAGTAAGACCTTTCATTATTAGTACCTTGTAGAAAATCCTGTGGATTCACAAGCTCATGCAATTTACTAAAGCGCAGGACAAGAATCTACTTCTACTTTCAACCAGCGAAAACCAATAGATCGATGAAAACAATATGAACAAGAAGAAGACCAATCAATGGCACATAACACAATAAGTATCTAGGGAAATCCATTTCTCAAAACCCCACTATCTATATTGCATATATCAAAAATATGAGTGAAGATACAAAGCCTTTTCTCACAAGAACAATTCCACACAAGTATGCCCAACTCTATTATCTCACAAGCTAGCTCAAGCCAAATCCTTATCCTATTCAGTAGCTCTCAAAGCCTCTAATCTCTTTCACAATTCCTAGCATGAATAACCCATATTTAAAGGAATTCATGCTTCCAAAACTGTGCAATCCAAACATGGGATCAATCTCTAATGCATGCATGATATTTACACTCCAGTAAATAATACCATTGGTAGTACAGTATACCTGAACTCTAGTATCAACTGGGTCTTTCTCTGAACTGACATGCATGTGTTTCTCATGAAGGAACCTTCAGTTAACTAGAGTATCACTAGTGGTTGCATTAGTGCACCAACTGACTTTTAATCCTCTAGTAGTTTCAAAAACAAATTAAAACTAATTTAACTTAACTTAACTCAGTAAATTGAGTGACCTAATTTCCAACTCAATTTAAACTCATAATGAACCCCTAAAACTTAGGGAGAACATTTACATGACTATAGAAAGACTTCCAACTCGAAATTCCTAAGCTAATTAAGTTAATTAAACTTAATTAACTATGTACAAGTTGCTATGAGAATAGAATTCGATTTTAATTCTCAGTTTAATTCAAGGACAATTAAACTAGAATTTCTTGTTGCCATTTCTCAACACTCCCTCTGAACAAGAAAGGGATTATCATCTACCCTGATCCTTTCTTTGTGAAACTCGAATTTACATCTTGACAGTGCCTTTTTCAAAATTTCAGCATCTTTTTCCTTTGCGGGAATGTACTCTAACAGCATAATCTACCTCAATACACAATCTCTAAGATGATGATATCGGATATGAATATGCTTGGACCGATCATGAAAAATTGGATTTTTAGAGAGTTTGATACAACTTTGATTATCACAGTAAATCACAGTTGGATCCATCTGTTGACCAAACAAACCAACCAGGATCTTCCTCATCCATATGGCCTCACATTTTTCCTAACTCACAGTCATGTACTCTGCCTCTGTCAAATTAAGTGCAACCGATCTATGTTTCCTATTGTACCAAGAAATTGTCGTTGACCCAATACTTAAGATCCATCCCGATGTGCTCTTCCATTTGGATGGACTCCCTGCCCAATCTGCATCAGTGAAGCCTTGAAGCTTCACTCCCTCTGTTCGTTTGTACCATAACCCATACTGAGAAGTGCCCCTGAGGTATCTCAACACAAGCTTTGATGCCTTCCAATGCAGCTTGGTAGGCCTGACCATCGCTTGACTAAGTTTGTTAACTACAAAGCACATATCCAGTCATGTGTTCACCAAGTACATGAGTGAACCCACAAGTTGCCTGTAAACAGTAGCTTCCACTACTTCCCCTGAAGTACCATCCTCCTTCCTCCAGTTACCTACTATAGGAGTCTCCATGGGTTTGTTGCTCTCCATGCGGAATATCCTGAGTATTTCATTGGTATACTTTCCCTGAGACACAAACAACTCCCCATCCCTGCCATACCTCCATGCCAAGAAAGTAATGCATGAGCTCCATGTCTTTCATCACAAACTCTCTTACAAGGTCCTCCTTGCAAGACTTGATCAGTTGATCATCACCTGTCAGTATGAGATCATCAACATAAAGTACAATGATTAACATTTTACCTTCCACCACTATGTGGTACAAATTCGCATCCGCTTCACTATTCGTGAAGTCCAACCCAATGAAGTAGCTATCTATCACGTTTTACCAATCATGGGGTTCTTGCTTTAGCTCATAAAACACTCTCTTGAGCCAGCACACATGGGACTCACAGTCAAAGGTATCAAAACCTTCAAGCTGCTCTATGTACACCTTGTCCTTAATCATGCCATTAAGGAAGGTTGTCTTTACATCCATATGATGTATCTTCCAACCCATCTGTGCTGATAGTGCTAATATAGATCTGATTTAAGAGTACCTTGCAACAGGAGCAAAGGTATCATCATAGTCAATTCCCTCTACTTGTGAAAAGCCACAGGCCACAAATCTAGCCTTATGGTTCTCCACACTACCATCTGCAGCTTACTTTACCTTATAAATCCAATGGGAGATCACCACAAACTTGTCCTCTGGTCTTGGGACCACATCCGAAACATTGTTATGAACTATGGAGTCAGACTCCTCCACCATGGCATCAACCCAAACCGATTGTTACACTGCTTCCTTAAAGTAATATGGCTCTATCACAACACTTTCACCCATAAGAGCCATGTATCCAGTGTACTTCTTAGGTGACCTTCTCTGCTTGCGCTGAGAAGTGGGTTCTCCCACATTCTCCCATGCATCATCCAACAATTTTTCATCCTCTCTAGTGTACTTTCTTCCTTCTCTGGAAGACTCTGCCTGAGTGGATGTATCCACTCCCATATCCTCTACATGTGGTTGCTCCACATAAATCTGAGGCTCCTCAACCTTAGGAGCTAAAATCTCTTCATCTGCATGTAGATCAAGCTCCCTCTCAAGGGAAACTCACATGACCTTCTCCTCGTCAAATCAGACATCCCTGTGAACCACTGTCATCCTGTTGGTCGGAAAGTACACCTGCTAATTGTGAGGTGTATCATTGTACCCCATAAATATCCCCTCTATTGTCGGCTCAAGCTTCTTCCGTACATCTTTAGTCACATGGAAATATACTGATGACCCAAAAGTCCTGAAGTGACCAACATCTGGCCTCCTATCGAAATAAGCCTCCTCTAGTGTCTTCATCTCGAGTATCTAATGTGGGCTACAGTTCTGAACATAAACCGTTGTGTTGGATGCCTCAGCCCACAAGTGTAGTGGTAGGCCCTAATCATGCAACATCACCCTTAATGCCCCTAAGATTCTTATGTTCTTCCTCTCAGCCACCACATTCTGCTAATGGTTATGGGGTGTCGTCAACTCCCGTTTAATCCCCTCCTCTTCTTAAACTCATTTGAGACAAACTCACCATCGTTATCACTCTGTAAAGATTTAACCTTCTTGCTCAATTCTTTCTCCACCAATGATTTAAACTCACAAAACTTTATGAAGGTTTGATCCTTTTTCTTCATGAAAAATATCTAGCATTTACGAGAATAGTCATCAACAAGTATAACATAATACTTGTGTTTGGTCATGGATTCTATCAAGAGTGGTCCACACACATCTGAGTGGACTCACTCTAGAATAGCCTTTGCTCAACTATCTCTGTGGTGAAAGGAATACTTGGTTTATTTTCCCAAAGTACACTCCTTGCATGTATCAACTTTCTCAAGTGTACCTTTGGGAACACCCCATGATCTGTTGCAATATCTTCAAAGCCCCATGATGCAAGTGGCCTAATCATCTATGCCACAACTCGCCAATGTCTCGTCTTTGCACCCTTTCTGATTTTGTGCTCAAAGAAGCACACTACTCTACCTCCAACTTATAGATATTCTTCACTTGAATCCTTATCTTATTTACTTGACCTATGGCTATGTGTCGAAGCAATGCCTTTCCTTTTGAGAATATCACATCATAGCCTCTATCCTCAAGCATGGAAACAGATACCAAGTTCTTCTTTAGCCTGAGCACATACATAACATTCTTCAAGGTGAGTGGGGCCCCATGATCTCTCTAAAAAGTAATCGTGCCCAATCCAGTAACACTATACTTCCCATCATCACCCATCTCAATATAAATCTGGAGATCTTTCTCCTCCAGGTCACCGAATAACTCTTTGTCGACAGCCATGTGGAATGAAGTTCCAATGTCTAAGTACCATACACTTCCCATCATTGATGACACCATGAATGCAATGATGGAAAAGTCTAATTCAAATTGAGAGGCCAAAGCCTCACCCGCCGCTCCTCCTAAGGACTTCTTGAGTGAACCATTTTTAGCAAAATGGCCCATCTCATGACAATGAAAGCATTTCACTTTTGTCATGTCTTTCTTCTTACCTCCATGGTAATCATTCGATTTGTAATGGGAATTTTTCCCTTTCCCCTTATTCACCTTAATCGCTAAGGCACAGTTCTCTTCATCATCAGTCTTTGATGAAGAGCCATCCCTGGTGTTCCTCCCCATCTCCTCCGACATCAAATCCAACCACAGTCATTCCCAATCCGGAAACTTCTCTTGACCATTGACAGAGTCCTAATAACTATGCCAACTCTTTGGAAGTCGTAGAAGAGCAAGACTCACCATATCATCCTCGGAAACCATGATTCCAACACTTCCAAGTTCATCATGACATTAAGTGAACTTGGTCAAGTATTTTGGAATAGTCTTGCCTTTCTCCATTTTGATTTTTCAAAGTTTGTCCTTTAGTGCCAGGTCACTGTTCTCATACAAGTTCGTCAATGTTTTGCACATAGAATTCTGAGTTTCCTTTCCATGGAGACTCAAGACAATGTGGTCTTGAACTCCCTCAAGAATTATCAGCCTCACCTTCACCACACACTTCTTCCATTCGACCAAATTTTCTGCATCCGATGTTGCTGGCTTAGGAATTTCTTGATCAATGAATTCCTTCAAGCCATTATCCTCTAACACAGCCTCAATTTTGTCCCTCCAAGCTATAAAATTTTAGCTTCCTTCCAAGGCATACTCAAGCCGCAAACCGTAGAACTCCATCTTCCGATCCTGAAGTATGTATTGAAAATTTGAATTTCACCTCTAACCCAAAACTCAAAACTTCGAAATCTCCTCTAGTATATTGTTCTCAGCTCCGATACCATGTAGAAAATGTTGTATATTCACAATCTCATGCAATTTACTAAAGCACAGGACAAGAATCTACTTCTACTTTCAACCAGCAGAAGCCAATAGATCAATGAAAACAATATGGACAAGAAGAAGACAAATCAATTGAACATAAGACAATAAGTATCTGAGGAAAGCCACTGATCAAAACCCCACTATCTATATTGCATATATCATAAATACGAGTGAAGATACAAAGATTTTTCTCACTAGAACAATTCTGCACAAGTATGTTCAACTCTCTTAGCTCATAAGCTAGCTCAAGCCAGATCCTTAGCCTATTTAGCAGCTCTCCAAGCCTCTAATCTCTTTCGCTATTCCTAGGATGAATAGCTTGTATTTAAAGGGAATTCATGCTTCCAAAACTGCACAATCCAAACATAGGATCAATCTCTGATGCATGCATGATATTTACACTCCAGTAAATAATATAAAACTGCACAATCCAAACATAGGATCAATCTCTGATGCATGCATGATATTTACACTCCAGTAAATAATACCACTGATAGCACATTGTCCTTGCACTCCAGTCTCAGCTGGATCTTTCTCTGAATTGACATGCATGAGTTTCTCATGAAGGAATATTCAGTTAACTGGAGTAGCACTATTAGAAGCATTAGTGCACCAACTGACAGCTAGTCCTCTATTAGTTCCAGAAATAATTTAGAACTAATTTAACTTAACTTAACTCAATAAACTGAGTGATCTAATTTCCAACTCAATTTAAACTCATACTGAACCCCTAAAACTTAGGGAGAACATATACATGACTACAGAAATACTTCCAACTCGAAATTCCTAAGCTAATTAAACTTAATTAACTATTTACAAGTTGCTATGAGAATAGAATTCGATTTTAATTCTCAATTTAATTCAAGGACAAATTAAATTGGAATTTCTTGTTATTATTTCTCAAAATACATTTTCATTATAATTGTACCCTATCTTATATATATTATATATACACACCAAGGAGACCTTGTCTTAGGCTCATCTCATCTTGTCTTTTGTATTAGATTCATTGCAAAATGAGGTTTCCCCCTCAAAGTGTTTTCCATTCATTGACTTTTTATCATTTTTAAGCAACCTAGATCATTACATCCATCTATGATACCACCAAGGTGAAGAGAAATAATGCAAAATTCTTAAGACAGTGTCTCCATCTTAGGACCAAAAATAAAATTGACCAAGTATCTCATTGTTGAATTCTTTAAACAAAACATTTTTTGCTACCCACAAGACCTGACCCATACAACACAAGGACAATTCTTACTTATGTGCTCAAGAGTAGCTCAAAAGTTCCTCAAGCACTCTTCAATGTGAACATAGAAAAATTCTCATTGTTGTTTATTAAATTCAACAAAATTTTTCTTGTTTCTTGATTTTTTCAAGGCACTAAAGGTTTCCTTTCATGGTCCATCCCATCGTATGACAACATTACTTTTCCAAGAAAAAAATGCATTTTCCTCTATTCTCTCTTCTCCAAAATCAACTCTATCTTACCATTAAAATTTTCTTCTTTGCATGAGCGAAAGATAGGAAAATAATAACCATAAACCAATTTTTTGTGGGGAACAAATTCCCTGAATATAGGAAGTGATGAAAAATATCTATTAGTTGGTTTCATCTTCTTCATTTATCTCAGATAAAAGCTATAGGTTGGGCTCAATATCAAAATATAATGAAAGATACAATAACTACAAGATTAGTAGAAAAAGAGGAAAGATTATAGACATATGAAAATTACCTTAACCCACTAGCTTTTCCCCTCTTGCAATATCATAGCATCTTTAGGTGGTTATGCTTAGTTATTCTGGGTTATTTTATGAAAATATCACATTCATATCGCTTCATAGAGTGGAAACCAAGGCTTAACAAAGCTAAAGGATTGGATCAAGGTCTTCAAATAAGAACTACTTCAAATAGTAAATAGTAAATAATGAGGTGTAAATTTCCTTCACTCATATTATTTAATTTTATTTTGTCTTAAATATCTTTATTATTAATACTTTAAAATATGGTAAGCACAATTTTCTCTTAAGATTTTTTCTTACATAGATTTGGTTTCAATTTTCAACCATAAAAAAGATTAATAGCATGCTTCAAAGTATTCCTTAATTTAAAATAAGTTAATCCCTTCACATAGATTTGAATAACCTCATAATTAACCACTAGTCATTCTCTTTCATCCCTCCAAAATTCTTCAAATTTTTTTTTTTTTCATTTTTCTAGTTAATTTTCAAACCGTTGAAAATTAGCTTTTACTTTTTACTTTAAATAACATACCGTTTTAAATAATATATAATATCCATGTTTTACCTTTTTTTTCATAAATTTGTTATTTCTCGCAACAAATTTAACATAAGTTTTTTTTTACTCCAATGTGAAGTTGCATGTATACATTGAAGTGTTGAAAATTTTGTGTTTTGAATTAAATACATTTCCAATACTTAAATTCATTTAAAAATCTCCATTTCCAACACTTCACACTGACCTTCAATCTTATTTTTATTTTTACATTTTAATCCAGGTTAGATTTGGTTTAATACATTCATAAGCAATTGATATACATAAAAAAATTGCCGTTTCCATATTTTATGAGTTTTAAATTTTACTTTTAAATCATATATTAGACTCATTATAAAAATATTCTATTTAAAATTTCACTTTTAATTTCCACAATTTTGGCATATATATTTAGCATAGAAATTTAATTTTTAAATCATATATTAGGCTTATTTCATATAATAGCATTTTAAGATAATCTGTTTAAAAAATCACTTTTAATTTCCACAATTTTTTGCATATATATTTAACACATAAATATATTTTTCAAGTTATATTATTTAGCATAGGTTATTATTTCTTACTTTATTTGCTCAATTTTTAT
>APFE030284672.1:382693-439827 GCA_000404065.3 Pinus taeda
ATTAATATCATTAATATTTTTAGATTTGACATAAGTCTAATAACTTAACACAAACTATCCGTAAAACTTGGTTGGAATTTGTATATAAATGTCGTTGTTGAATTTTTTTAAAACCAGATTCCAAACTAGACCATATTGGTACACATTAACCTTTGACACCCATAACAATTGAACTTAGACTTGTTTTAATGATACCTATTTAAGTTGAAAATCATTAACCTAAAGTAGGAGGAAGAACTAATGAAGTGACCATGGATAACCTTATTTATACAAACTAACACCTTGTGTTTAATATTTTACACTTTCAAATTACTAGATTTTGTTGTAACATTTCTCCTCAGATTCCCCTCCTCCATGCTTTACCCCTGAGTCACATGTTTTACTAAAAATGCCTTTAAAATAACACAAATATTAATTTGGAAGCTCAAAGACAAATTCCCTCCTTTGGACAGCCTTCCTCATCTGAAGAAGACCCTCTTTTCCCTTAGAAAAATTTAATTTGGTCAAGGAAAAATATATTTTTAATGAGAAAACCCACATGTGCACAAAAGTACAAGTCGGTTGTATAGATAAATTGGGTCTCCATGGAAGCATGCAAATACAAGTCAAGGCTACCTCATAACGACACACATCACACACATCTTCTTCTCTTTGGATGTTTGTACAATCTGAAATTGTAGGTCTTGTTTTCACAAATGCGAGTAGGAGAGAGAGAATTTCAAGGGGGCAATATTTGTCTTGGATCAGCCTTTGACCAGCAATGACTTTTTTTGGACATTGGGCATAGCTCAACTTGGCTTGACTTATCATTTTGGATTGTTTTTGAAGGTCGAATTATTTTGCACAAAGATCAAGGTTCTCTGGGTACTTTCACTCTGTGACCATCTATGCAATGTTATTCAACCATCCCACAAAATAGAAGAAAAGATATATCAACGACTTCAAAATCAGCCTCTTCGAGGGGGCAACCTCCTTTACATTACACAAATGAACAATTCTTGGATGATACAAATCACAAGACCTATTTTCTATATATAGGAGTCTAAGGGGTCCCAATACAATTAGAGCCTACATAAAAATAATATTCTAGGGTCACAACAATAACAATAATGGGCTTCTATGGGGCACAATAATAACAACATGGGGACTATATGGGCACAATAATACAATAAAGGGGCTTCACTAATAACAATAAGGGCTTACACTAGTAGTATAGGAACCTAACATTCCCCTCTCCTTCAAAAGGTGTTTTCATCAATGCTTGAGTAGTTCTGGATACTTCTGTATAAAATTCTCATCCTCCCATGTGGAATATTTAGTGGGTAAGTTCTTCCACTTGATGAGATAATCTAAAATTGATCGATTTCGTAGTTTTCAATTTCTTTTTTCTGTTACTGCTTCAGGTTCCAATATGATTTTTCCTTCCTCGTCAAGTTCTAGCAATATTGTTTGAATTGGGATCTTCTAACCTATAATCTTCTTTAAGCATGAAAAATGGAAAACTAGGTGCACTCGGGAAGATGCAGGAAGTTCCAATTTGTATGCCATAGTACCAATATTTTCTAACACCTTGTACAGACCATAATACTTTGGTGATAATGTATCATCCTTCTTAGCTTTCTTGAGAAACATTTGTGTGTATGGTTGTAGTCATAGAAATACTTAGTCACCTACATCAAAACTTCTTTCGTTGTGATGTTGATCTGCCTATTGTTTCATTATATTCTGTGCCAAAGTGAGGTTATCCTTTAAAAGTTTGAGAAATTTTTTTTGATGCTCAATTTGATCTTCCATTATTTGAACCTTACAATTTTCTTTTAAATATGATGTGATGGACAGTGGATGACATCCATAAAGTGCCATAAATGGGGTCATTTTTTCTGCAGTATGGAAGGAAGCGTAATAGCACCATTTAGCTAGTGGAAACCACTTGACCTGTTGTGT
Source organism: Pinus taeda (assembly GCA_000404065.3). Taxonomy (NCBI): domain Eukaryota; kingdom Viridiplantae; phylum Streptophyta; class Pinopsida; order Pinales; family Pinaceae; genus Pinus; species Pinus taeda. The sequence continues at coordinate 384,638 of APFE030284672.1, forward strand.
ATGTTTGTCAAATACAAAGAAACGAAGATATCCTTCCAATCATTTGTTCACTAACTCAGTTTGCTAATCAAATTGAGGATGATAAGATGAGCTATGAGCTAACTGAGTAACCAGACAAGAACATAATTTTGTCCAAAATTTTCCAGTGGAAATGGGATCTCTATTGCTTACAATAATCTTTGGGTTTCCATGTAGCTTTTGAATTGTTTCCAAAAATGCAGTAGCAAATGTGTTGGCTTTAAATGGATGAGATAATGCACAAAAGTGTGCATACATGGTAAGTCTATCAACTGCCATCATGATGACACTCTTTCCTTCATAGTTGGGTAAACCTGTGATACAATACATTGAAACCTCCTCCAAACGTTGACTTGGAATGGATAAAGGTCGTAACAAATGTGGGGTCTTAATTGTATCAACTTTATTTTGTTGGCAAACGAAACATTCTGCCACAAATTTTTTAATATCAAATTTAAGGCCATCCCAAAAAAAAAGTATTTCTTAACCCCGTGGTAAGTTTTTAAATATCCTAAGTGCCCTCCTAAGGGAGAGGTGTGCAATTCAAGAAGAATCTTTTGTTTGAGTTGGGAATTCTTACAGAGGTATAAGCGATCTTTGTACCATAATGAATCATTTTTCCACCTAAATGTAATATATGTACTCGGGTTTTTCTGCAACTTTTGAATGAGTGCCCATGTCTTTTTCATTCTTCCATTCATCCCTTACTTCATTTATCCAATCTGGTTGGATAATAGAAATGCCATAAAACAATGCTTACACATCCTCATCCTTCTTGAGGGTGCATCTACAACAACATTTTGCTTCCCTTTTTTGTAGATGATTTCAAATTCATAACCGAACATCTTTGTAACCCATCTTTTTTGTTCTTCTGAAGATAATATTTGTTCTAAAAAGTATTTAAGACTATCATGATCCATTTTTACCTTGAAGTGTCTTCCCATTAGGTAAGGTCGACATTCCTTAAGTGCATATAGTATTACTAACATTTCCTTCTTATAAATAGCTTTGTGTAAATACTTTCATTTTATTGAATGACTTGCGAAAGCAATGGGTCTTTCTTCTTGCACTAAAATAGCACCAATTCCATTTCCTAAGGCATCACTTTGCACAATAACGGTTTTTGTGAAGTCTGGCATGGCTAAGATTGGTGCTTGGCACATTGCCTCTTTAAAATGTTCAAAGGCCTTCATTGCTTCTAGAGTCCAAGAAAATGCATATTTCTTTAGTAATGTTGTTAGAAGTGTTGTTATTCTCCCATACTCCTTAACAAACTTGCGATAATACCCTATCAACCTGAGAAAACCTCGCAGATGCTTTCTGGATGTGGGAATTTTGCATTCCTTAATGGCTTTAATTTTTCCAGGGTCTACCTTAACACCTTCATGAGATACAGTGTGACCCAAATTTCCACCTCTTGTAGTCCAAAGAAACATTTGGAGCTTTTTGCATATAATTTTTTCTCCCCCAATAGTTTGAGCACTTTGTCAACATGTTTAACATGATCCTTCCAAGACTTGTTGTAGATTAGTATACCATCAAAAAATACTAACACAAATTTTCTAAGGAAGGTTTTGAAAATGGAATTCATCAAACCTTGAAAAGTAGAAGGTGCATTGGTAAGGCCAAAAGGCATGACCAAAAATTCATAATGACCCTCATTAGTTCTAAATGTTTTTTTTTTTAATGTCTTCAGTCTTCATTATGATTTGATGATATCTTGAATGAAGATCCAACTTGGTGAAGTAAATTTCTCCATGTAATTCATCCAATAATTCATAAATGACATGAATGGGAAATTTATCTTTAATAGTAAGCTTGTGAGCTCCCTATAATACATGTGCCACGACCCATCCTTCTTGTGTATCAATACCACTGGAGCAGAGAAAGAACTTTGACTAGGTTGAATTATATCAACCTCTAGAATTTATGTAACCATACATTCAATTTCACTCTTTTGGGAATATGGATATCTGTAAGGCCTGATGTTTGGGGGAACACTTCCTAGAATCAAATGAATAGGTGGGATGCCTTTGGGAGTCTCAAATACCTTGGAATGATTATCCAAAACTTTTTGGAGATCTAGAGAAATAGATGATTTCGATGTGGGAACCTCTAGTGAACATAATTACGAAATTACGCCCCGTTGTTCTTTATTTAGAAGCTTTGTCATGCTGTTAGAGCTAATTAACTTTCCTGGTTTCCCTGCAATATCCCTTAATTAAACTTCCTTTCATTACCAAAAAAATTTCAAGAAAATCTCTTGAAAATTAAAATATATCGCACCCAAAGATTTTATCCATTGGACTCCTAGTACAAGATCAACACCACCCATCGGAATAGAAAGCATTGAACTATTCGTTACATATTCTCCCATTGATAGCTTGATATTATGGCACTTTCCACATAAATTTATGGTTCCTCCTTTGGCAACCATCACTTGACACTCTGGTGTTGGGTATAGGAATCAATTCAATTCTTTGGTTATCTTACAATGAATAAAATTATGAGTACTACCCGAATCCATCAGCACTATTAGCATTTTCTTCTTGATATGTCCTTCTATCTTGAGAGTTTGAGGAGAAGTAATTCTTTCCAATGCATTACAAGATATGGTCAGATTCATTTCTTATTTCTATAGGGTTATTTATTGGTGTATATACTCTTCTTTTGACATTTCTTGTTCCTTTTCTTCCTCCTCTTCACAATCTATGTAAAATAATTTCTTCTCAACACACTTATGACCTTTAGTGTATTTTCTATCACAACTGTAACAAAGGCCTTTTGTTGTTTTTTCTTCCAATTATTTTGGTGTCAAACTTGTAGTTTGTGGAAGGATAGGGGAAGCAACACTTCTATCTTTATAGTTGTGAGTGGTAGGCTTCTTTGTTGCCATAATTTTTCTTTCAAAATTTCTTTCCAACTTGACTGCCTTCTCGAATGGATCAAGTTCCCAAAAGCGAACCTCATGTTGGATGTTATCCTTTAAATTCCCTATGAACACATCAATCCTATGCTCCTCTGGAATATCTTTTACCCTTATGTTCAATTTTTGGAATTCCTCAATGTGCTCCACCACTGAACCCTTTTGTTTGAGATTTATCAATTGGCTAAAGAAGGTGTTGCTTTTTTTATCCTCGTAATGTGCTATCATTTACTCCATAAAAATTAACCAAGTGAGAATTTTTTTACAAGAACAAAGCCATCGATACCATACAAATTGATTGGGTTCTAAATATAAAGTTTCAATCCTTACCTTTTGTGTGTTTTTCAGATTATGGAGATCGAAATATTTCTCCATCTGTAGTATCCATGTTATGGGATCCTTGCCATAAAACTTCCTCATATCGATCCTTGGAACATGGTGGGTCTTCAATCCAACATTATATTCTATGGAATCATGATTAACGTTTCTTTTTTTCTCATCATGAGTTTCCTCTACTACCTTTTCACCATTAGGAAACATTTCTTGAAGCAACTTTTCCAAACCTCCTTTCAAACCTTCCATGTCTTTCTTGAAGTATTCAATGTTTGCTTCTAAACCATCCATATTAGATTCCACACCATCAATATTAGCTTCTACACCATTTATCTTAGCTTCCACGTCATTCATCTTAGCTTCCATGCCTTTCTTTAAACCATCCATCTTAGCTTCTGTTACTTTTTGTGAGAGTGAAATTTGTTGCACTTGGTCTCGTAATTTTGATATATGATGTTGCATTTCTTCCTCTTCTTCATGAGTCATGGTAGATCTTTCAATTTTCTTACCAGGTGTTTCCATTTTCTTTCTTTGGGGCATCAGTTAATGATAATTAAATTTCACTATTCCCTTTGAATTACTCCAAACTATTTTTTCAAATTTATGCCAAATTTTAAAAAGACTACACATCGTTTTTCGCTTTGTAGGAGCTCGATATTGAATCTATTGTATCTCTATAATTTTCGATCTCCAATGTCTACAATTTCATCTTGTGTTATCACTCTGAGTCCTCATTACAACCCAACAAGTCTAATCAATATTGGATTTCCAAGAAAAAATTATTCCCAATATCCCACGAGGACATGATTATAGACTAGTTCAGTAGAGCGAACTTCTATGAAGTGCCACGTGTCATTGTTTCGCCCTTCAAACCTAGAAACAATACACAGAAAAATAAAGTTTGTCATCTTTCTCAAATAAAAATAGAGATTTGATCTAGTCCCATGATGAACAAATGATTCTAACTCTCTTGAATTTATAGATTTCCTTGTGGATGTTTCTCTGTTAGAAACAATGGAAACTAGTACACCACTGGGGGGGTGAATCAGTAGTGTGACCAAATTATACAAATCTTCACAATTTTCACTTTTCAATCACTTTAGAAACCACTCATGTAGTCAACACCACATTTCAATCACGTAAAACATAACATCATAACCATTTTCATACACATGTGAAACACATATAAGAAATCAATCTTCCTTTTATTTCTCTAGCAAACACAAGCTTCAACTTTCTATTACAACATTTCCCTAAAATCTTCCACTTGTAGTATTATCAGCTACTATTGAAAGGAACTTCTAACCCTTCTCATTTATCAGCTACCATTGAAAAGTATTGTTGTCCCTACTTATTTACTAGCCATTATTGAAAGGGACTATTTTCCTTACTCATTTATAATATTTCACTAAAAGGGAATGTTGCCCTTGCTTGTTTATCAGCCACCATTAAAATGGACTATTTCCCTTACTCATTTATCAACTACTACCAAAAGGGACTACTTCCCCTGGAATGCAAGCCACAACTTTCTATCCCTATTGATCCATATTTCATCCATTTTCAAACTCAAATCAATAGGTCACTCCCTCCATAGAACAAATAACTTATGTGCCTCAATTACTCGCCAAAATCACTATTAAAATTTCCTTCAGCAATCTATGATCATTGAAAAAATCACCAAACACACCAACAACATCAATCCAATTACTAATTTCACCATAAAATAACCTTTGATAAACACACCATTTTGTATTCAATTCTCTACGTTCTCAGATAACTTTGAGACACCAAAAATTGATTTATGATTCATCCTTAATTCATACTCACGTTATGCATCTCATTGCACCAACAACCTTTCACACATGCACACACAATTGCACAAATTCTTCTTGAAAAGAATTTTGGACTGATATTTTTGGAGTTAAAACTTGTATGACCTTGCACTTGAATGCTTGCATGAATCTTTTGTTGTTCCTTTTTCCTTCTCAATTGATTAATTTTTATTTTTTCTCAAAGTCTTGAAATACTCCTCACCTATTTCTTCCTAAAAAACTGAGTTTAACTGTCAATTTTTGTTATTATGGATTTTTTCATAACTTAGCTAGGACTTTCTAGTTTTGGCGAATCTTAAAATTTAGTGATTCTATTAAAAATGTCTCTTAATATCTCCATGCCACCAAATCCTCTGCCAACTTGTCAATGCCTTTGTTAGATCTTTAGGTCTGTACTATATTATATTTGGCATAAATGCCAAATTGCAACATTGTGGTCATGCTTTTACTAGCCTTCAACATGGCATGTAATCACTTTATTTTTGGCCCAAATAGTTTTAATCAAGATTGTAGATCTACATTCGCAATAGGCCCCAAGCGCTTAAACATTACTCTGCTGCCATATAAGTCTTGGCCCAATTGCTTTATATATGTGTGTGTGTGTGTGTGTGTGTGTGTGTGTGTGTGTGAGAGAGAGAGAGAGAGATAGAGAGAGAGACATGTTGTGGGACCTTTATGTGCTTTTAGCCCAGAGGGCTTATTTAACACTGAAAAACACCTCCTCACTCTTGGTTTTTATGTTTGCATAAGACTATGTCTTGGCACTCTTAGGCCCAAAGGATTTGATCCTCCAACACGCCTTTGACAAGGTTTCCTGGTTGATGTGTAAGTGTGGGTTCACCTTTCATCTTCTCCATTGGTTGGCGTTTCCTGATTGTTCTGTCATTATGTCCCAATGCTTTTTAAGGTTGATATTCCTCCTTTGTGCAAACCCAATATTTTACAGATTCAAGGGACAAGGCTGATGTGTCTTGTGGGAACCACTGCCTATGCTCGTGGACCAATTGCATGTCCACTAGGGTGAGTTGTCCTTGACACTAGTCATGTATGCCCAGTGCTTAATTAGCTGGAAGGAAATTGCATGCACTCTCTATAAACCTTTTGGGGTAAGTCCTTCCAGGATGATGTCATGCTTACATCACTAATGCAACGTGGTCTCATCTAAGCGGTGACATGTGTCACTCAAATTTGGCCCACTAGCCAGCCAAAAACATCGAAAATGCATGCCACATGTCCTCTTCTAATTTGACCATGTCATGTTGACATCTATTGGTATCATCATTCATTTGTGTCTATTAAGTTGTCTGTATAGGCCAATCACGAGTTCTTATGTGTCTATCAGAGAGGAGAGAGAAAGAGGTGTCCGGCCTTTGTGTTTTGCAATGAATTTCTTCGTTGAAGTTTTAAGAATTAAAACCACCTATTTCAAGCTTTTTAAGTTGTAGAATGCATGACTTCCTCTCTATTGGTCTTTACTGTTGCTCCACTTCACCATGCTAGCTCGACTTCCTTTCTATTGGGCCGACTTTGTGGTTATGCCACGTCCGCCCAACTTAACACCATCCTAGAGCTTTACCTTCTATGCTCATTTATGTTTCTTATGGGCTATACCACCCATGCTAATGCCTTATTGAGCTTGCATCATCCCAGAGGTTCACTATGTGTGCACCTTTGAAACTATCTAGGGAACTCTCCATCGGAATGATTTGTGTAGTGGGACCTCCCACTAGTCAATGAAATGTACCTGCACCTATTGCCTTTGCCCAAAGGTACATCATCCTGGGATTCCTTTTTTCACTCAAATTTAATTCCATCTGAGCTACCTCTATCGAGCTTGTTGGCTCAAAATTTTAATTGATAGAGACCCTAGGTTCAAGCTTAGGGGCCAACAAAGGATTTTTTGTGGTATAGCAGAACGTTGGCATTTTCACCTTACTCGACATTTTCACCTTACTCATTAAGGAGCAAGGCATCTCACTTGAGGCATGTTGAGACTTAGATAGGGAAGGGTCCAAGATCAAGAATAAAGGAGTATCATATAAAACCATTCAACATGCATCTACACCATCAAATATTATCTGTAAACATGCTACATGTGGAACATAGATGTTTACAATACAACTAAAGAGACAAATAAAATTTAGATTCATGCAAAGAAAATTTTTTAAAGGATCCCATATAAATCAACTCATTCAAATATATAGAATAGACCCACAATTCCCATTCCATTAACATAGATTGCTTCATTACATTCTGGCATTGCAGCCCTCAAGGAAAAATCAGACCTATCACTATACAATCTAGATCAGAGAGAAAGATGAGTGAAGAATAGACAAGACTTCCTTTGACACGGTGGAAGCATCTCAACATAGAGTATTCACTTCCTCCTCCTACTATCTTTTCTCTTATCTTTTATAAACTTCCACCGCAACCTCACTCACTTGAACTACCAATAATCCCTTTGGATACCATACTCTTTCTTCTTCGGTGGCTTTTTATGACTCAGCTTCCATTTCTCCTTCTCTCCTTGACAATCTCTGTGAACTTTGTTGCACTTTCCTCTTGTCAAATTCAGTGCATGACGAATCTTGGTTGGTTTTATTTCTTTCCTTGGTGGTTTTCTACACAACTTCCTTCCAGTCAAATTTGTTCAAAACGTGTCAAAATTTTGTCCCCCAAAACAAAGGACCTAACAAGCCCTCAGCAAAATCGATTGGCTCTTCCCCGAGTTAATATTTGGTTGATGTTGTTGGTTCTCCTTGTTGTTTTCGTGCTCCTACTTGTGTTGCCTCTTTCTAAGCTTATCCTTCTTGAGTTGTAGGTTCACCTTAAAATGAAGGACCCAACTTAGGCATGGACTAGATGGCTTCAGCTGTGAACTCATTATATTCAGCAATCGTCGACTACCAACAATCCAATAGAATAGTAGCGTGATCAATAAATGACGTGGTAACTTCAACCGTGGGGTGGGTGGTCCAGGTAGTCATGAGGGAATTCCATTGGTTCTTAGCTTCAATCTTGAGCTGCTGCAACTTCTTAAAATGGATCTGTCTTTATGGTTTGAGGTCATGTAGTAGAGCCTTGGTGGCGCAAGAGCCATATTCAATCTATCAGATCTGCTTCTCTAGAAAATCATTATGTGAAAGAAAATCCTTTTGTTGGTCAAGGTCAGTCATGAGAAAATCTTGGTTGAACAATTAATGATCTTATTGACATAATGCATAGACTGATTGATTCTTTCTAGCGAGAAAACCAGACCATACATGAACCTGCATGAAGATTTTTGCACTTCCCCAGTGGCATGGTGAATGGATGGATGATGAGAAGTGCCATTGATAATTTTCTGCTCAATTTTGGTGGCATATTGAGTTGTTGGATTAGGGAGTTCTTTCTAGGTGGATGTGATACTATGCTTAAGCTCTTGGTTCAAAGAAACAATTTCAGTACGTGAGGCTCCAATGTGGTTGCAGTAATCAAAAATTGTGCATGCTAATAAATATTTTTGTGCATTCGAAACCACTTCAGCAATAGTGGGCCAAAGAGTTTGAAGTTTTCCACTAATATCATCGACCTATTGCTACGACACTTTCTTTTCTTATAGGATTTGATCTTGTTTGGCTATTAGAGAAATAATTTATTTTTGGTGCATCTCATTATCAATGACCAAGGTATTGTGCAGTGCTTCATCTTGTCAAATAGCCAGTTTGATGAAAGTAAATAGTTGAGACAATTACCAATTCTAGATATCATCAGTCGACATGGTACCTAAGAGAGGAAATCGAGCCTGGAGAGGTTACCAACTAACGACCGACTTTTTAGACTACCCCTATGGAAAATTTTCTCGTTGTACATCCTCTTCGATGTAGATGTCAATGCGGATTTTAGGAATAGTTGGTGATGTGGATGGGGAGACAAGGTTAGAGGTTTGGGCCAGGATGGTTAGAACTTTTCGGAAATTTTTGGTTTTGAGAGCAGTTTGGGTGGGTTGGGAGGTCATTGATTCAAGGCCTGGTACTAGAAGGAGAGCCTATAGGATAAGCATTGCAACCATACCCGTAGGTTTAGTACTCATAGTGATGGCATCATGGTGGTCTCAGAGATTTCTTGAATAACGAAGTCGACCTCCATTTCAGTCTCGACAATAAAGGGATTTCCAGTCTAATGAGGATCTGAAATGGTTGTGGAGGGGGAAGTTGTGCAGGGTGAGGTCTTGTGGGACATTGGAGAAGTGGCCGAGGTAGAATGTGGAGGTTTTTCAATTATTTGATTCCCAACATTGGAATGAGGCTCATTGTCTATGAGGTTGACAATACGAGGTGGAGGAATAGGGGTACAGTATCGAGGAACTAAGGGAATTAGGCTAGAAGAATGAATTTTTTCTTGCACTATGGGCTCAGTGACAGAAGTAGGGCCCCCTATGGGGAGGCATATAGCTAATGGCCTTAATGAGGAAGCACTAAGTGAACTAGTACTAGGAAACTCAGAAATGGGAGGTATAGAACTTATTGCAGAACCAAACGCTTCCAAAGTGCTCTGAACTAAAAACACATTCGTTTCGAACTGCTTCATGACAAGGGTGAGTGTTTCTTTAGGGTGAGTGTTTCTTTAGTGGCCTGCTTCTGGGAGGTGGAGGAGATCTCGCCATGCAGTGGACGTGGCAACATTACTTCAAAATAGTACATCGATTTTTTGTCTTGGACCTCACAAGAAATGCCCAGCCAAGATAGAACTTCATTATGGAACACCTCCTCCGGGAGACCCAAATGTAGGGGATACATTTGGAACGTATTTGGGTTCACAAATTTTGACTGAATCCAATTGGTGTCATGGTGAACACCAAACCATATGGCATGTGAATATTCATCAAGGACTGATTTCGGGATTTTGGGAATAGTTGTTGTAAGACTGACCATTTTGGCATACTAGCTAGAAAATGATGCTTCATTGATTTATTTGTTGCTTGGGTCCCCTAACATTTACCATGGGTTGTACATGAGTGTCAGGGGTTGATCTTCAAAGACTCGGGCTAATTCCCTCCCTTCATGAGGACACAACTTCATCATGCCAAGAGATATGACTATATAATCATAGATGAAGTAATTTTCTTACTTATACACATCTTCGCAAGCTTCGAACAGTTCATTTAACAAGTCGCTGCACCAATTCAATTTTTCTCCTTTATCGCATGCTTCAACCACTGAGATAGTTTCTAAAGTGCATTCTTCCTTAGTGCAATGACGCATGATCTTCCCCGCTATTATATGATAGAAAACATTTATTGAAGCCACATTGATCAGATCAATGATGGCCCCTTTTCCATCACGCTAAGTAGCATAATTGGTATAAAAATTACTATCCTCAGTCTTCTTACCACACTTGGGGTGGATTTTAAATGAAAATGAAACAATGGCACCCATTGTAGATAATCCCACGAATTTCTAGATATCATTGCCATGTATCTGTTACTCTCTATCAAGCCATAAGGAGCCCCCATGCATCCAGATGATAAGAAACTTTGTACACTGCATAGCCACACCTAAGGTGTCGAACACTGGAAAATTTCTCAAATTCATCACTGTGGACCTATGTAATGCGCATAATTCCTCCTTCATCCTGGAATAATGACTTCCATATTTATGGGTCGTAGACTTTGTAGAGACTTCACGCTTGAGCAAGGGGAAATGAAAGAAATCAGATAAAATTTGTCTACTAGTGAATCATTTTCATACTTGCCAAGAATATTTTCATTTTATCAATTCGAGGATCTGACAAACTTGCAGGGACAAATACTTTGGATATGCGAGTCATGGATGAAAATCGTCATCTATACACAATAGACATAGGAGGTCGGACCTTAAACTTAGAACCAGGGGAATTCGACATTGGAGCTAGAGTGTGCATCTAAACCACCTAACATGTTACAATGGAGAGTTCAATATTTCCATGCAGACTATATAGAAAGACTTGATACGACACTTATGATTAAACCATTTAACTAATAAATATGACAACTTTCTATACTCAATGTGAATCATGGTATTAACGGTCACTGTGACCTAGACTTGAGGCAGATGACATAAAAACTCAAAATACAAATGATCATCATAGTCAATTACTTAGAAATTATGAAAAACCCAAAAAGAGGATAACCAAAATGTGTCAGGAATAGTATGGGAAAGATTTAAATCAAATTCGAAAAGAAACTAGAAATTATTATTGATTATGACGTATAAGATGACTGCCACACACATTCCTCCGACCACAATTAGTTGTAGAAGGATGCAGTTAACTAGAATAACAAATCAAACACAAGTACTTTTATTTGCAACTAACCAACTAATATAACTAACTCGTCTTTAAACCTACCTAGTTAACTCGACCCTAAACCTAACTATGATCCCCTTTCAGAGATCAAACAATCATTAAGAAGTTTGTGGGTTGTGGAATGGCTTCAGGCGTGCATCATTCACCCCTCCTGGAAATATAATATCATATAGTTATGCAAGCTTAACAACTCTAAATTTTCACACTTCTTAAGCAATTAACGGGCCTAATCAATGCATTTGGATCTTCCCATGATGTTTCAGAAAATTATTGTCATAGACTAGAACCAAATCCCAAACTGTGAATGATTTCCTCTTGATGCATCAGTCATGCAATGCTTTTTTTGTTCCTACTCAATAGTTTGGTGGAAATCCGCTATAAACCTAGCTTCATCTAATTCTGATAGTTCGTTCAGCTGCTCAGCAAGTGACTCGTCCTACATCATCAAACTAGCCTATGCAATAAAGAGAATGGGAACAATAAATTCAACTGGTACCACATCTTTTCAACCATAAACAAGTTGGAATGGAGTATATTTATTTAATCATTTTACGGTTGTATGGTAATCCCATAAAGTAGTTGGTACCCTTTCATCCTAGTCATCTTTATTGGTAAAACAAACCTTGGTGAGGCCCTTCCCTAGAAACTTGTTGAAAACTTCAATGGTATTGTTCACCTGCATATGATAGGGGTTGCTTCTATGATTTTGGATAATGAATTTTTATAGCAATACGGTGATCGTCTCATCAGTGAAATGATTCCCTTAGTCATTGGTGAGGCTTCGAGGACACCCAAATTGACTAATGATATTTTCAAAAATAAACCACACAACAGTATTAGCAGTACAATCTTTAACAGATGTGGCCTCAGCCCAATGGGTCAAGTAATTTGTAGCAGTAATAACGTACCAAGCACGTGAGTGGTGCACTAGAGGATTAATAGGCCCCATGAATTCAATCTCCCACTTCTCAAAATCTTGGAGCGTGCATATAGGATGCAGGAGAAGCTTATCCCTATGTGATGGTCACCCTACTCGTTGACAGACATCACATTTCTTAACATACTCTTTCACATCCCTTAAGAGTGTGTGACAACAGAGTACTACTTGCAATACCTTTCTTGTGGTATTTTTTCGCCATACATGTCCTCCCATAGTGGAATTCCCATAACACATCTTCCTTTTCATGGTTGAGGACACATCATCACAGTTATGGTCGAACCCCATCTTCTATAATTGGCCTGTAATAGCTAGTAATCCATGGCTCAAACCACCACATGCCTCCTCTAGGTCGTTGTGTACTCATCTTTGCATTTTCCAATGGCCAAGAACATCAATCCCTTCCAATTAATCGGGGCCAGCTTCAACACGAAAAAAACTATGTGCCCAGTAGTTAGTCATCTACTGACCCTCCTGCTTTACCTAACTCTGGCTGGGAGAGATGGTCAAACCTTATATCCATCCTTCTTGGCTTCATGATGACTTCGAATAAAAACTTAAGAAACAGCAAGAACCATCTACAAATCCTCCCTTCTAGAACAAGCTTATTTACTAGATACTTCAGTGCAGAGTGGTTTGTAAAGAACTTAAAGGGACCACCCAAAAGATAGTGTCTAAATTTCTGCAATGAATACATCATCACAAGAGCCTCATGTTTATTAGTGTTGTAGTTCTTCTCCATAGTATAAATTGTTTTTACTAGAAAAGTAAATTGGATTATCAAAATTACCATCTTTAGGCTAGGCTGAAATAGCTCCCAAAGTGATCCCTGGCGCATCTATGTGGACATGAAATTGTTTATTCAAATCCAAGTAAAATTGGATTGGTGCATTTTCAATCCTCTCCTTTAATGTATCAAAGGCATTATCACATTCATCAATCCAAGAAAAATTCTCATATTTCTTCAGCAACTTTTTCAATGGTGCAGTAAGTCGGGCATAATTACCGATGAACCTACGATAGTATCATGTGTGTCCCAGAGTCTATATTAATAGTTTGACACTAGTTTGTGGAAGCATATTTAAAATTATCACAACCTTGGCAGGGTCGACACATACTCCCTCCTTGAAAGCTATATGCCCCAGCAACGTTCCAAAAGGGGAAGTGAAAATACATATATTTAAGTTCAAACAAATTTTTAAGTGTCTGTAGTGATCAATTATTAACCTGAGTAAGCTGTAGTGTCTCTTCAATAAGTTGTATATTATCAAATCATTAATGTATACCTCAAGTAACTTATGAATATAGTCATGGAATGCAGCAATCACAATCCTTGGAAACATTGCAGGTGTTGTCTTCAACTGAACATCATGACATGGTAAGTATAAGAGCCCCATTTAGTTGTAAAGCTATTTTTCCTCTTATCTTCTTCTGTAATTTGAACTTGGTGATAGACATAAAACCCAGCAGTTAATGAATATGCGTCATTACCTGCAATGTTATCCAATACCTCATCACTAAATGGAATAGGAAAGGGGTCATGGATGCAGGCATTGTTTAAGCTCTTGTAGTCTACATAGACCTCGATCTCTTCAAAATCCTTCTTATTCTATGTGACAATTGAACTAAAACACTCAGCTTCATCAATTGAAAATATGAGGCCAGCTACCAACATCTTTTTGATCTCCCTCTTTACATTCTTTTTTACTCTTGGGTTAATTCGATATGATCGATGCTTTACTACTCTTGTGTCCAGCTTCTGCACGATCTTCATTTCTCCTAAATATCCTTTAATTCCTTTGAGCTCTAGAATGGACATATGAAAAAGATCCTTGTATTCCTTCAAAAGATAAAAGATCTCCTTAGTGGTCTTTTTATATGAATAGTCACCAGCGGAAGCCAGTTTAGGTATCTCTTCAGTCTCGATGTTTTTCTTGCATATTATTAGAGGTTTCAGTTGTGGAGAAGTTGCAACAGGACCATCCTCTATGTCTTGTTCTCCTTAGGATTCCTTGAAGGTAAAGTGCCTCAATCCTTCCAAGTTGTCGTCAGCAAGTTTGATATTTACCTTCCCGCAAGCCACAGCTTCATGGAATCCTGAGTAATAAATGTGAGTGAAGACACCTTGGTCATAGTGATCCTCAATAGGCTCTCCTGAAAGGAATAGGACCCTCCTCACTACTTTCAGGAAAACCGCCATCCTCTCATCTTCATTTGTAAAGGAGAAATCACAAGAAAATTGGGTTGTCATGTGGTCACATCAATTAGTCTACCTTTTTATCTCTTCCTTAACATACCAAGGCTCAAGGAATTTCCCTAAAGTGTGGATGAACCAATGCACCCATAGATGCTCAAAAAGTCCCTCTTTGACCCACATATCCCTGTATTTTTGAATATGTTGTTGAGGGTCAGTGTACCCCTCATACTTAGGAAAATTAATCGGGAATCCTTCTAAGTACTTGAATCATGATATCAGCATGGACTTGGCTGTCCCATTCTCAAAGATGGTCGTGATGAGATCCCCACCACATCACCAATGTCACTTGAAGGGTGACATCAAGTAAGGGTATCTTTTGTGCCTCCACAATCTTTAAATCAACTTTATCAACAAAATCAATGATAGAGTCCATACCATTAGAAGTAGGTAAGTCACATACCTTTGTACCAACCCAATGGATACGGAGAATAGTTGCTCACCGTCTGGAGTGTATATCATCACCTCCTAATTGCCAATCATCCCATGCAACATTTGAACCAACCTCTAAAATTTAAACACTCCTCTAGTTGAAAGACCCATATGTTGTAGTATAGATGCATTCTTCTCACTTCCCTGTTGTGAACCGATATAGTTAATCTAATAAGTTAGGCCCTTCTCTATCATCCACTATCTCAGTAAATTTGAGACCTTGGTAGGGATCTAGAGGTTTAATCACCCTAACTTTTTCCACCTTGAAAGTCATTTTTTTCATTTTTATATCAATCACTACATAATGTTCGAAGGCCTAATCTATCCCTGGCAATGTGGGATAAGAGTGTTTGTCTCCCATGATGTATATGACTTCAGATCCTACATACGCCTTCACCCTAGTTATGTCCACTTCCACATCCTCAAGGCGTTCGACTGGGAAAATGCAATATTTATTAGCCATTTTGAGCTAAATTAGGGAGAATGTTGGTTTGGTCTTTCCCAGGGCTTCCCAGATTTTTATTGGTAGGATGCTTACATCTGAGCACAAAACTAACATACAATATTTGATCTGAAACCCTGTAATCTGAGAATCCACATGAAATTTCCTTCCCATCCTTTTCTTATTCCACTAAACCCATCTAGAGTGCCTCTTAGGCAGATTTTCTGAGATGAGCCCTTTGAGTATCTCCTTGTCTTTAAAAGCATCCTTGAGCCTCTTTTGCAACTGCACTGACATCTTCTCATCGTTCATGATCTGTAAGAATAGTTTGAACGATTCCATCATGGGTTGGGAGATGTCCTCCGGGATCCTTGGACTTCTAAAATTCGATAGTTCTAGTTGCTCCACCCATTGGTTACCAGTCGATATCAGTTGTTTGAAAATTTTTGTAGCATTCTTGTAATATTTCTTTCGCTGGTTAGATTCATACAAGCACTTTGGTGAAGCAGGATTAACTATCATTGTTTGTGTTGTGGTTCCTAGATAAAACCCCCAGGTTGAGATTAAGGGCCAATTCCTAGTACATATTAGATTCTTTAGTAGATAAATCTTTATAATTCAAGAGATCTTAAAATACGAAATAATTTGAAATTGGTCCAATATTCATACTCATAAACCAGACATGTTACCAACATTGACAGTATATTGTTCCAAACTAGTAACGTTCAGCCATGGTAGCCTACACATAGGTAATGGAGCTTTCTTAATTGTTGTTGTATAGGTGAGTGAAGAACTAAAGAAATAGGTTTGTTACAAAGGGCTAATCAATAGAATATTGTGCATCTAGTTTCAGCAGAATAATTTATAGACAAATAGAATGACATTAGAAGCCATGGAGCGCAATTTGAGGCTTTTAATCTTACATTTATATGCACCATCTGCCATAACATGAAATAGATAAATATGAAATACAATATTCATTTCTAGCAGCTACAGTTACAGGATTTCTAAGAGGAAAGAAACACATATGAAAAAGATACACAGAAAGAGGAACACATACTCCACATAAGAATGCTTGGAATCACCCTAAAATTCTTCATTAGACTTTTAGAAAAACATACATGTCTTTTTGCTTAGAAGCTAGCCAAATTTGCAAAAATAGCAGTCCCTTGAACAGAAAATCAAACCTTTCAAATGAGTTCCCTAATCCCTCTTATAGGGAGAGTTCTAATAAAAAACATTTTCAAAAATATCTTCCAATGCGACAGTTGACTAAACTGATTAACTACGCGAGCCTGTTGAATGCCTAACTGCTCTAACCATTTCCTAACAACCTGATACCTTATTTAAAAATATATATATATACAAAATGTCCCAAACTATAGAGATATGCTATTATTTTCAAATCATGAGAAATCCTCATTGTCGGCTCGCTTTATCCTTAGAAGTGGGTGTGGGCTCTACCACCTTGATTCGTGATGGGTTGACTATTTGGTCACACCTTTACCATAAAATTGGGTCTAGTATGGGAGTGTGAATAAGGGTATTGTAGGCCATCCTCATGTTTGTGAGATCCATGTAACTCATATTGTCGATGAAAAAGGTCTTCACTAACCATAGTAGCTAGAAGCCCCTTTACAAATAGTTTACTATGGTACTTCCCTGCAGAATGAGAGATTTCCCACATGATGCGTCCACCTTGCTCTTGGCCTCAATTAGAAATTGTTCATATTTCTCCAAGGGTAGTAGTTTCCCCTAGAAATCCAAACAACTAGGTAGACCCACTCTGATCCTCTGGTCAAAATTAGAATTGAAGTTTACAACTTCCTTTGCCATCTCACTCACTCATGCTTTAGCCATGTCCCTCGCTTCTTTCTTTTGAATCACTTTAGTGATCTCCATGATCACGTCAGTCCTATAAATGATGTCTATCACCTTTAATTCATCATCTAATTTTTCATTAAGGAATTTGATACATCACTCAACAATACTTGTCTTCTTAGAATTCTCCTCTTTCGCTGACAGGACAGAGAACTTGATGGTTTTTACTGCATCCTTTTTCTCTGCAATCATTTTCATATGTTCCCAAAGTTTCTTCATCTTTGAGATGATGTCTTCCCATATTATGTGTCTAGCAACAACAAGGGCCATATTGCCCTTGAATTTTCCTTTTAGTGTTTTGATCTCATCCTACACTGCCTGGTATTTGTTGTTAATTTGGTCTACATTTTGCTGAATGGACTAGAGTTGTTTCTCTTTATTTTCTATTGTGTCTTTCATGTTTTCCAAGTCGGTTTGAACCTTATTTAGCTCGCTTTCCAACAACTATAGTTCTATGAGAGCTCTGGTTAACTTCTCGATGGGATTTTGTGGGTTGTCTGGCACAACCACGTCACAAATATGTGACTCTATCTATTGGTATAGCTTTTTCACCCACATTTTTAGAGCCACTACCTCATCCTTCCTCTCAATTAGATCCCTAGTGATAATTTCCTTCTTGTTTTCAACTTGAGCTAGTTCCTTGGTCTGCACATGCATTGCAGCAAGCATTTTAAACTGTTGTCCTAGTGAATGTATTTTTTATTTTCAAACTCTTTATGATGACCTCCACAATGGCCTTATCATTGAGATCCACCCCCAGCTTTATGATTCATTCTTTATATATTTCATTTTTGATATGAAGAGCTCTTGAATTTTCTCTTTCTTGTTTTACCTTAGTAGTTGGTTTCTCTAGCAGCTTTTGGGTCTTGCTGATAGTTAATGCTCCCTTTCTCAATTTGCTATATAGCATCTCCCTTGCCTACTTGTGAATATCAATCTTATCCTACAAAGGGACACTAGTCATGTCTAGAGATAGATCTATTGTTTTGAACCATGATCCATAGGCGAGAGACCACACTGAGGGGTGATATGAGGAGAGCTTCATCTGGCTTCTTACCATGTCCATAGTGGCCAAAACCTTGGTTTGATATGGCACTGAGTGGTATCCCAATTGCGATGAAATAGTGTCCCTGAATTTTTTGTTTCTCTCTTATGTTAGTTTCCCCTCCCCCCATTTATGGCTTATTATTGATGCATCCCCCATGGAACCCAGGATTTCCACCTCACTCGAACTAGAGAAAGTAGCTTGTTGGGGGTCTTCTAACTTTACCTAGAAGTTGTGTTGACCTAGCCTCTTTTCAACCAATTTTACCTCGATTTGTTCTTCTACCTACTCCTGAATCTTCATGTTATTAGTTGTGGGTGCATCCTCCATTTATTTATCCCTTGCCTCATCAATGCTTCTTCTCTGATACTTTTGTTTTGTGCTTGGAGTCTCAATATCCATCTCTGTGTTAATAGGCCATGAATCAAAAGTAGCCTTCCATTCTAATCCAACCTATATTCATGTTCATAAGAAGAAGTATTGATTTATTTCCTCCTAGTAGAAATAACACCATGAGAATCATAGTGCCACACTTCTCCAAGTTCAAAGTTTAATTCCTTCAGCATAAGTTCCACCTGTTGGAAAGCTTATCTAGAGTTGACAACAAAAGGTCCCACTATCATGGGAAGCTTAAACATAAATCCCTTTTTGGTTGGGATAAAATGGATATGGTCTATGTTTAAGATTTGTCTTATAAATAGCCCCAAGAGTTAGCTCAATCGGTCAATCAAGTGCCTCGCCAATGGGAGGTCATAGGGTCGAAACCCGAAAGCTCTTGGGGTTAGGTTAGTAAATAGGTCGAGGGGTGTGACCCCCTTCGGGTGGGGTCCACCCTAGCGTTGTTCGATCCTAGACGTAGCAGACCCACTGACCATGGATATCCGTGAACCAGTAGTGAAAAAAAAAAAAAAAAAAAATGTCTTATAAATTCCAATGCAAAAATTATCATGGGCATAAATATGGGTAATTGGTAGGGAGGCAATTCAAACCAATATATACGGATTTTAGTGTAGTCTTCAAATAAATACTAATCGCCCACCCTAGTGTCTTACTAAGTTGAAGGAGTCTCCTATGTTGGTGTAAGACATTGTTAATAATTTTGTAAGTAGTACCCATGAAAGTAGAGATAAAATGAGTAAAGCCCTCATTATCAGGTTTCTTCTTTAAAAAATTGTCCCAGTCGACCACATATTTCCTTTGTTTATGGGATTCTATGACACTGAGGCCTAGGTAATCAAATTCTTCCATATGAGTGTAAAGGAACAAGTAAACAACTATATAATAATTGAAGGAAGAAATTGTTCGCATTGGAATTTGATAGCCTCGGCCAGGAAAGAAGGAATGTCAAGGACAATATCTGATTTCATCATTTTATTTAAAATGCCTAAAGTCACTTTGCATACATTTGTTTTTTTATAATCCCCAAAAAACCATAGAATAAAAGAGAATATAGACTACACAGATTTTGAAAATAACGAAATAGGAAGGAATTTTGATCTGGAAGGAAATTGGGCATTTGGGGCCATGATTAATTGATGACAGACCTATTTCTCTCCAGCCTAGAGCCCAGCATATTCATATAAGAGTTTAGTCTTTGTGAAATTCTCCAAATTTGGGGTTTTTTGGTAAAGGAAGGCATTGTGAATCAATTCAGGGGTGACCTCCAGAATTTTCTTGCCAATGGAGGAAATATAATAGTTTTTCTCTTTAATAAATGTGGCCATGGAACAAGATATGAATTCGGGAAAATAGTACACCATGCTTGTGACAAGGTAGTATAACCCTGAATCGATGAAATGGAAGGAGTCTTTCTTATTCAGATAGCGGCTATAAAAATCAAAACTCATGTCAGAAAATATTAGAGGACAGAAAGGGTCATGAATTTCCCCTTCAGTGTCCATGAAGGGTTCAGTATGGCTCGAGGGTTTTAGTTGCTACTATTTAGGGGTTTTTGACGAACACTTCTTAATTTGAGCATGGTGAAGAATTATACAAAGAAAAATAATTTGAAATTACCTGGCAGGCAAAGGAAGCTGGAAGTTTAAAGTACTTAGAAGTCCTCACATTGTGGTTCATTGGTCAAACACAACTTGGCAAACGCGGGTAATAACAATTAGAATGGATTGTGCATGAGATGTTTTAAATAAAAGAGTTTAAAATTGCAACAATCAGTGTGCGGGGCGTAACATTTAGTTCATGGGGATTTTACGAGGTAAATATATTGAGATGGCATAGAGGAGACACATGGCAGAGTTGGGTCGGGTCGAAAATAAGGGAGGAATGGGGTAAATCAGGTTATTTACATGCCTACTTGCCACGCTCTCTTGATAACGGTCCTAGTGACTAACATGATTGGTGCGCTGGCTTGATAGGTGGCGATCCCATTAATCTCCTCGACGAAGTTCCTGCAAGGAGTTGGATTAAATGGCTTATCCTCCCGGAATCAATCATAATCGTTGATTTGTGACATTCTGCTTTGTTGATTCTAACTTTCTAAGGGCTAGCACTAGCTTAATAGCTGTGCTTGTCCACTCATCGGACCTCCTCTTAGGTGAAAACTTTTAAGATCAGTGGTTATTATCTCCTTAGGTATCTTATCATTAATTATTTGTATTGGTGACATGTGCAAAGTCCACTGCCTCTTGGAGACTCCTCCACACTGAGAATGCCACTATTCATTTTAAGCTTTAATCTGAACTCTCTGGTGTCTTATGCCCAGAATCTCGTCTCCCTTTATAATGAAATTAGACATAGATTCGGGGCCTTTGACCTTCCAAGGTATGCTTCTGAGACGATGCAATTATGACGTCAATCAAGCCACATGTTAGCTTGTGATTAGCTCAAGTGTCATTCATGTATGGGTCCTTCAGGTACCTGAAAACTCTATAACCACCTGCCATGTGTCCATATCCCAGTAAGAAATTGTTGGTGTCATCTTTTCTCAATGGTATATTTCCAGTTGTCTTCCGAGAGAGAAAATCCTCAATTTCTAATTATGCAAAACTCCTCTATAAGTGATGTAATATTGGGTGCCTCGAGAGTGGACTTAGAAAAGTATCATGGGGATTCGAGGTTGTGGGGTCTAAGCCTTCCAATTCTATTACGGGGCTCTTTAAATCAATGACCCTGTTATCACAAAAATCCACCCCTTATATGTTGTTGATCAGGAAGACTTTGGGTAACTATTTCAAACCAAATTTTGGCTGAGGCTTAGCCTCCTCAAACTGAGAGGGATCTCTCACTAGGTTAAAGATTTTGATAAATGAATTAGATGGCTAACTCTATGAAATAAGTGAGGAAATATGTATGGTTGAACACAATTATTAAATATCCATTGGGCTTATGGAGTCAAAAAATGCTTCAGTATGACAATAATATTAGCTTTACATGGAAGTCAGGGCATCTAGAATTCAACATATGGAGAGAACATCAGTAGCATAAAGGAAAACACAGTCTACAAATGTATGATGGAAGTTAAAGCATAACCAATGAATTCTAAGTAATCATACATTCATACCATTGTAAGTAATGAGAAGAGGAGAACCATAAGACATTTTGAACATTGAATTCCTTATGAATCCTAAGAAGCAAAGCCAAATATGGTATTCCTTAAAACAGAGTCTTACACAAAAGCACCATATGAGAGTTCTTTACAAACAATTCCCACCTCAGAACGAATTTGAATAAACTAAAAGAGGTTTTTGTATTTTGGTATCTTAGGAAGTAAAGCCTATTTCATTTTTAAAAATTGAATTCTCAGCTGCTCAAGACCCCTTCTGAAAGTTGACTAGTAAATACATAAATCAAAGTTTTTTATGTTGAAACAGGCTTTTTCAGGGATTTTGTAGCGCACTACGAAAACTCCTAGTTCAGTGATTTTGTAGCTAGTTTCAAAATTTCTCCAAAATTATGTGAGATATGACTTCTAAACACCTGGTAAGGCTTCTAAAACATGGAATGAGGCTGTGAAACTTTATCTAAATTTATGAGCTCCAATTTGAGCATCATCCTCTTTAGATCTCAGTAGTCACTTCAATATTTGTTGAAATCATTAAAATTCTCAACCCGTGTTTTCTAATTGAGTAGGATCAGTATGGCACTTGAGCTCCTCCATTTCTCTGAAAACATGTTTAGTCTCTGCCATGTTTTTCACCTCAATGATTCAGGATGTATAATTTAGGAAAAAAAAAAAAAATTACAACATTGGCTCCAATTGGGGATAGTGCCTTGATTTGAAAGGCATTGAGAACCTACAGACTAGTATCCTTTTATTGGGCATTGAGTCAAAAATTCAAATATAGAAATCACAAAGGAAAGAAACACTCTGGTATTTACAATGGTTCAACAGTATTTACAATGGAAATGGGTACCTGGTTTTAATGTTGAAAGTAGTGCCTAAAGTATTTGCCATTGATAGGCAACTCAAACACTTCTCCATCCAAATTCTCCAGTAGGAATGTATTGTTTCCTTTATCTTCAACTACTTTGAGTGGTTCAAACCATAAGGAATCAAATTTTCCATGCATTCCCTTTTCTTCTCTCTTAACATCCCACCTGAGCACAAGTTCCCATGGCTAGAAAACTTTCTCTTTGGCCTTTCTATCAAATAGGGCCTTCATCCTATCTCGGTATGTGAGCAGATCCTGAGTCACTTGTTCCTTGTTCTCCTGTAATTCAACCAACTGATTTATCTTACGGCTAAGTGGATTTGGATCCTCCTCTATGTCCTGGATTATTTTAGCCACTGGCCTTGCCAATTGACTTGGGGAAAATACATTAGTGCCATATACCATCTCAAATAGTGATTTCCCAGTGGATATTTTTGTTGTGACTTTTGTTGAGTCACAAAATGAGTATGTAGTTACTATTAATCTCATCATCCTTTTCCTTTATTCTTATCTTTTCTATATATTAATGCATTAATTTATTGAGGAATTATGGTAAGAAATGAAGGAATTATTTGCAGTTACGATTTAGCTAAATTTTACCCTTCTTTATGCAAGAAAACAACAAAAGGGACAATTATTGTTCCCTAATGAAGGAGCATCAAAAACCAACAAGCAAAGGAAGAAACGAGGCGGTTGCGGACAAGGCTAAAGGCGAATTAGGAGGATCAGCGCGAGAAAGGAAAGGATGTCTGAAGTTAGAAATCGGTTGCAAATCCCTCAGGATCGGGAGATCTTGAGGGCTCGCATTTACCATTTATCTTTTACCCTTTCTGATTATAAAAGGAGACTACTGTAAGAAGAAAAGGGGGAATCTTTGTTATTATTGAAATTTTAATTTTAATTACAGACTCTCGCTATTGGGAGAACACGGTTATATTGGAATGCCACTTACATTCGATGATTAATACATAATTGAAGTTGTTGTTCCCTTGCATTATCTAAAGTAACTTAGCAGTGTTCACTGGCGACTAAGGGCCCGACCTCTGGTGGATTTAACTACTTTCTTTGTGTCATACATTTCCAATTATTGCAAGTGCAATTGGTTTGATAATTTTCCTACTTTCTATGATTTTATCTCCTTCGCTATTTATTTCCTGTATCAACAGTATATCTCTACTTTATATGATTTACAGCATTATCATATGATTTAATCAACTGTAAAGAGTTTGATTATCACTATTGGACTCTCAGATTGATATCATTTCTATTAGGATTATTTAATGAAGATTGAGTTTGATTTAGATTAAAATCAGTTCAGAAGAGATCAGTTATTGCTACTGTACTCTCAACTGATGTTGTTGTTACTTGAATTGCTGTAAGATTTGATTTCGTTAGAAGATTGAGTTTTCTTTAATAATTGCAATTGGAATTTATTATATGCATCTGTTTTCTCTTGTATTAAAAGATCTATACTACAATTTAGGAAACATTACTCTCTAAATTAATAACAGCCACATACTATGTACACTCTTGAAATAAGAGGAATTACCCGGGTTGATGATTAATGTGGGATAATTAGGAAATTTAAAAGGCACCTTTTATCAACCAACATTTTGGCGTCATTTCTAGGGAGAGTATATCCATTTAAAAAGAGTGATGTATATTTGATAATTGTTGTTGAGGAAGAATTGTGTATTGAAAACACAAGATAAGAACCTACGTAATGAGCAAGTAAAGTTCTTGCTCCTCTACCCGCTTTTCAGCACAACTACAGAAAACTAAATTCTTATATGTTGAGAGAGAACTAAGTATTAAAAATGGAAGGTGAGAACCTGTGTACAGAGCAAGTATAAAATGCCTGCTCCCCTACCCACTTTCCAGCAAAGTTGTTAAGAACTTAGGGTAGAGATAAACATTTGAATTGTTTGCATGAATGAATACGAATAAAAGACCCAAAAACAATCCAATTCCACTACCCAAACCTGAAGAATCTAAGGGACCGGTGACCCTTGGACGATCAACTTTCATAGACGACATCTTAAGAAAAGTTGAATCTCAGCCATTAGTAGGTCCTCGAACCGTTGCCTCCAGACAACCTATTGTCTCCCTTTGGGCCACAAGCTCACCATCTATAGCCTATGCTGAGGTCCACAGTAGAATGGAAGGAACTAAGTAGAGTTTTCAAGGAATTGACAATTTGCACCCAATTCCCTCACAAGAAGGGAATTCTTGTAATCTTTGTGAAGGAGGAGGAGAAACAGGGGAAGCATAGGAACCAAGATGCCCTTAGGTAGTAATTGAACAAAGGACACCCAGCATCCCAGACCAAGGGGGTGTTGTTAAGATTGTTTCCACCCCTTCTAGTCATCCTAGGGATAACTCTCTAGCTCCAGAAATCCCGGAAGGGTACTGGCATATATTTGGTCAAATGGAAAACAATTCACAAGCACCCCAAACCTCTACATTACAGTATCCCATTGTTGACACAGTTGTCAACGCACCCATAAAATCTATCCCTCTACAAAATATTCCCACCTTTCATGGAATCACATCAAAGGATCCAGATGCATTTCTGTTTGAATTTGATGTATTATGTCAGGATTATGATTAGACCACCGACCCCCAGAAACTAAAGTTGTTTCCCTCTACGTTAAAAGGAGAAGCCCTGCGTTGGTTTATGGGACTAGGTGGGGGAACCATAAATGATTGGGATTAAATGAAAACCACTTTCCTTAAAAAATATTAGGACTATTGCAAATCTAGGGAACTAAAAGACAAAATATTCCAAATGATAGCATGACCTAGTGAGACGTTGCAAGAATACGTGGAGCATTTTCAGTATAACCTCCAAAGGTCTCCCTACACAACTCTACCTTTGCTTGATAATGGGCTAAAAACGACACT
The DNA here is from genome assembly GCA_000404065.3 of Pinus taeda. NCBI lineage: Eukaryota > Viridiplantae > Streptophyta > Pinopsida > Pinales > Pinaceae > Pinus > Pinus taeda. The sequence continues at coordinate 410,354 of APFE030284672.1, forward strand.
AATTAAGGGCATGAAAGATCAATGGCTAGAGACATTAAATATCATGGGTAAAGGTGATATATATCAAGAAGACTATGCTAACATTATTAATTTGTGTATCAGGTGCTCAAGAGGTAGTATGAAACCAGCAGAATGTGATATGACCACCAGGGACAGCAAAATCTCTGGCGGAAGCATTACTCGTGCAGAAATTGGCAACTTGCTGGAGGATTTCAAAATAGATATCTTGGGAACTTTGATGACGCAATTAGACATCATGCAAGCCAAGCAGAAGTAGGTCGAAGCAGAACATAACCTGGTGATATTTTTCCCTTGATGCAGGAAGAAGCATAGTCATAAAGAATTCCTGCTATATATGGTACAGACCTGTGCCATATGCACTAAAGATCATGCCACAGAAAGATTCCCATCGCTCCCAAGGTTAAAGGCAGTCTTTAAGGAGGCAGAGGAAGAAACAGAACCAGTCTACCTGCTAAATTAGCGTCGCCAATGGAAAACATGACAAACAGGTACACCTACTGACCCATCTTCTTTCTTTCAGCCCTCACAATATAATGCTCAACAATACACAGGAGCTAGGTGGTAGAACTAGCCACCTTTTCCTAATTGGTCACAGCAACCATTCTCTATGCCACCTTGGTCCAATCAATCAAATCAAAATAATAATTGGCCAAATTCCCCTTACTTCCCACCATTTTGGTAGAACAATACATATCCATCCCAATGGCCACCCTCCACTTCACAAAACTAGAACTGGCAGTCAAGCTGACAAATACCTACAAACTAGCCAACAGGAACACTCCCCCTGTCTCAACCTACACTACCAGCACCTTACACATTGCAGCAGAACCCTCAACCCAATCTATGACCACAGCTCCCAGCCCAGCCCAACCCAAATCCCAACAATAGACCTATCTAATCTGTACAAATTATTGAAGGAATAGAGCCAGAAACTGAGTTAAGGGAGTGTGATGAACTCAAATTAAGGTCTGGATGGATAATTGAGTTAGAGGGGGATAAAACCATACAAATAGAATATTTGTTACCTATAGAACAAACACACCAAATCGAGAATATTGTTAAACATAAAATCCATGATCAAACTATCACCTCTTCTCCACCATTCCCAAAGAGATTGATTATACCCCGCCCAATAGAATATCTAGATTTCAATATTCTAGGAGAATTAAAAAATCTTTGTGTAAAAATACCCCTCCTCTAGGCTATTCAGTACATTCCAATTTATGCAAAGACTATTAAGGAATTGTGTACTAAAAATCCTAAGAGGAAAATAAAAACAACCCCAACTATCCATGTAGTCGGAACTATGTCTGATTTATTACCATGCAAAGAAACATCGATGAAATATGAGGACCCGGGAAACCCTATAGTCACAGTACAAATAAATGGATGTTCCTTCCCCAATGCATTAGTTGATTTAGGAACAGCCATTAATATTCTCACAACAACAACTTGTCAAAAACTTGGCATTACAGCCTTGGATCCAATTACGACCCTACTGGAACTTGCTGGCTGATTGGTTGTCAAACCAAAAGGGAAATTACAGGATGTAATGGTGTCTGTAGATTCTTGGGAATACCCAGCAGATTTCCTGATTATTAACCTAGAAACCGGCTAGACGTACAAACCCTAATTCTAAGAAGACCTTGGCTAGCAACCACAGATGCTTACATAAGTTGTTCAATAGGAAACATGACCATAACAAGAGGAAGTAATGTGAAGAATCTAGCTCGATATCCTCTAGCTCAACCAAGCTTAACAATAATAAAAACTAGAAAACAACCTGTATCATATTTAACTGAAAACATTTGCTCACCGCTAACTGTAGAAGATGCTCTTGAATTTAAGGATCAAATGAAAGATGACATCATTAGCACTTAAATTAACCAACCATATGTTGTATCCAATCTAAAACGTCACATGATCGAAGCAGCCTTGGATAATGAAATTGAAGAAGATCCCTTAAAAGATATTAATGACCAAACAATACCAATAACTACTGTTTATAACAGCAAAACCATTGAAATTGAGCCAGGGAAAGTCCTAAACATTAAAAAAAACCTGACTGATGACCAAGAGGAGAGGCTTTTTCAACACCTTAGAAAATATTAAGAGGCTTTCGCTTGGGATTACCAAGATATGAAAGGGATTGATCCCCAATTATGCATGTACCACATCTATACAGAGAAAGATGTGAGGCCCATTCGACAACCTCAACGAAGGTTAAACCCTCAGCTTAAAGATGTTGTTAAAGATGGACTACAAAAACTGTTAGATGTAAATTTCATCTATCCTATATCTAATAGCAAATGGGTTTCTCCATTATTTTTGGTGCCTAAAAAGAATGGAAAGTGGCATATATGTGTTGATATAGAGAGCTTAATAAAGCAACCCAAAAAGACCATTTTCCCCTCCCGTTCATCCACCAGGTCTTGGACACATTGGCAGGTAAAAAATTCTTCTCTTTCCTAGACGGCTTCAGCGGCTATAACCAAATCCAAATTGCCCCTGAAGACTAGGATAAGACTACATTCACCTGCCCTTGGGGGACATTTGCGTACAGAGTCTTACCTTTTTGACTATGCAATGCACCTGCCACATTCCAGAGGGCCATACTCAACATTTTTTCAGACTTGTAAATGAGGGGCTCGAGGTGTACATGGATGACTTTACACCCTATGGAGATGACTTTGAGCCGGCATTACAAATGCTAGAGAAAGTTTTGCAAAGATGCATTGCTACTAGGACCTGCTTAAGCCATGATAAATGCCACACGATGACGACCGAGGGCCTCATCCTGGGTCACTACATCTCAGCAGTTGGAATTCAGGTAGATCTAGCAAAAATTCAGATAGTTCTCTTAATACCTACCCCCTCCACACAAACTCAGGTACGTAGTTTTTTGGGATTTATGAGATATTACAGAAGATTTATAAATAATTTCTCCCAAATTGTTGCGCCATTATATGCATTACAAGGAAATATCAATTTCATATGGACTGACAAATGTGACATTACTTTTGAAGGTTAAAACAACTAGTATCAAGAGCCCCAGTATTACTGGGCCCAAACTAGGATTTTCCATTTCAAATCTTATCTAGTGCATCAGATACGGCCATCAGAGCAGTTCTCAGCCAAGAGGAAGAGAAGAAGCCTTATGTGATATACTACATCAACAAAAATTTATCTCATGCTGAGTTGAATTACACCGTGACCAAAAAAAAAATTTGGTTATAATCTATGCTATTAACAAATTTAGACATTAGATAATAGGATACCCTGTGGTTTTGTATACTGATCACTTTGTTATTAAATATTTAGATAATAAACCTATTGCGAATGCAAGAGTGACACGATGGTTGATCCTTTTATAGGAATTTGACATAAGAATCAAGGATCGACCGGGAAATAAAAATCCAGTGGCAGACTTCCTCTCACGTATACCAAAGACAGACGACTCAGTAGTAGTAGAGGACCAGTTCCGTGATGAGAACCTATTTGTTGTAACCATGAAAACACTGTGGTACACAGATGTTGCGAACTACCTAACAGTCAGAAAATCACCCAAGCACCTAACACCCAGTGAAAGAAAACAAATAGTACAACACAGCACTCGGTTCTCTTGGATCGGAGGATACCTCTTTCACACAGGAGCCAATATGCATATTCAAAGGTGTGTCAGGGAAGCAAAAATCTTTGACATCTAAAAATCTAGCCATGATGGACCTTCCAGTGGGCATTTTGTAGACCACAAAACTGGTCAAAAAGTCTTACAGATGGGCAATTATTAGCCCACCATGTTTAAGGATGCCAAGAAGTTTGTCCAGGCATGCGATAGCTACCAAAGAATGGGCCGCCCTGGACAGTCTGATAAGATGCCCCTACATCCATAATTATTCATCGAACCTTTTGAACGTTGGGCATTAGATTTTATTGGCCAAATAAACCCATCATGTAATCAAAAGACATATATATTGGTTGCAACAAAATATGTGACAAAATGGGTGGAGGCAGAAGCATTACCACGAGCAACGGAGGACTCAGTAATCCACTTTCTTTTCAAAATCTTCGTACAGTATGGCTTGCCTAGAGAAATAATCACGGATGGAGGGCCACAATTTGTAAGCCATAAGATTGATGCTATATAAAAAAAATCATCATATCATGCACAGAATCACATCTCCTTACCACCTACAGGAAAACAGCCAAGTAGAAAGTACCAATAAAGTAATCAAGGCTATACTAACAAAGACAGTCGCATCACATTGACGTGACTGGAATACCCAATTTTCAGAAGCCCTGTGGGCATATCACACAACATGGAGAAATACCACAGGATATTCCCCATATCAGCTAGTGTTTGGCAAAGAACCTATCTTCCCAATAGAATTTGAAATTCAGACATTGAGGATAGCTCAAGATGTAGGCTTGGATCCGAATGAAGCACAGATTAACAGGCTACATCAAATCAATGAATTGGATGAAATCCGGCTATCAGCTCTTTAGCACACTACATTGATCCAACAACAAAGAGAGAAATGGCATGATGCCCTAATCAAGAAGAAGATCTTCCATGAAGGTGATTGGGAACTTCTATATGATTCTAGGTTCTAGGATTTCCCGGGCAAACTCCAGACCAGATGGTTTGGCCCATATGAGATACAAGAGGTGCATGATAATGGCACCCTTACATTAGCTACCATTGATGGCTCTGGCTACTCTTTTAAATCAAATGGACATCGAGTACGCCTCTATCATAAACCGCTTACAAGGGAATCATTTTGCCAGTAACTACGGGAAGATTCCACAATACAAATTCTTGTTGAGGACAACCCTACCACAATGCCAGTCCAGTGAAGAATTTACTTTTTTTTAAACTTGTACATAAATTTTCCTTTTTGTTTGACTGGATTTGCTTAGATAATAGATTGTATATTAGTTTTTTTCTCTATTTTTCCTTTGTTGTTCCCTATAGGGAACAGTTGTTGTTCCCTACAGGGGATAGCAATATTTGTGTGTATTTTCCCTTGTTGTTCCCTACAGGGAATAGTTGTTGTTCCCTCTAGGGAACAACAATTTCTCTGTGCATTTTGCTTTGTTGTTCCCTACAGGGAACAAAAAAATTTGTGTATATTTCGCTTTGATGTTCCCTACAGAGAACAGATGTTGTTCCCCACAAGGAACAACAATTTTCATGTGAATTTTTCTCTATTGTTCCCTCTAAGGAACAACAATTTCGGCGTGCATTTTTTTCCTGTTGTTCCCTACAGGGAACAGCTGTTGTTCCCTATAGGGAACAATTGTTGTTCCCTGTAAGGAACAACAATTTTTTTGTACATATTGCTTTTTCGTTCCCTACAAGGAACAGTTGTTGTTCCCTATAAGGAACAACATTTTTTGCGTGTGTTTTATTTTTTGTTCCCTGCAGGGAACAGCTTTTGTTCCCTACAGGGAATAGCAATTTTTTTAGCATGTATTTTCCTTGTTGTTCCCGACAGGGAACAGCAATTTCCATGTGTATTACCTTTGTTGTTCCTTACAAGTAACAGTTGTTGTTCCCTATAAGGAACAACACTTTTGCGTATATATTTCTTTTGTTGTTCCCTACAGGGAACAGTTGATGTTCCCTACAGGGAACATTTGTTGTTCCCTATAAGGAACAACACCTTCCGCGTGTATTTTTTCTTTATTGTTCCTTACAGGGAATAGTTGTTGTTCCCTCTAAGGAACAGCACCTTTTTTTTGTGTGCTTTTATTTGTTGTTCCCTATAGGGAACAACACTTTCTGTGTGAAGTTTTCTTTTGTTGTTTCCTTCAGGAAATATCACTTTGTGAGTACTTTTCTTAGAGCATCCTTTCTTTCCTTTGCATGACCATCCCTAAACCATCCCTACTCACTCTTTATGATAATCTCTATGGCACAAGTGTACAAATACATATGTAAGGATAACAATTATGGAGTTTACTAGAACAGGAAAATATCTTGAATATTATCATCTTTAACAAAGATTGCTTTGTATCAGTCAAAAACAAAGGACACAACCATCTATATCACTTGACTGTCCTCATTTCCACTATAAAACAAATTGATTGATTATTTGTACCATGCTGGTTCTCCCCTAACCCCTATAGCTCTCTCTGTTTATTATCAATAAGGTTAAGGGCATACTTTTTTTCTCTATTGAATTGTTCAAACTTCTTCCGCCATCCCTACTCTTAAGGAGTGTTGAGCCACCCTCTATATATAAATAGCAAGTGTTGTTCTAAAAAAAAATAGAAACATATGTATATTCACTAACAATTATATGATTTATTTCCATAGATGAAGGATAGGGGGTATCATCACAAGCCAACCTGCCATGATCATAAGGAAGCAGCGAAGTGGCATTCCCACTATGGCCACCAGCGATATGATCCAATGGATGCACCAAGAAATAAAGTTCTTGGTACAGGAGGTCTCATTACGAGTCGGCCTACCCACCTTTCACTACTTCCCAATGAATAACAATGTGTTCATCTGGTTACCATGCCAGCACATTGGTCTCTACTCTGTATATCATATTGCACTTCCCCAATTATACATAGAGGACCATGGTTCCAAAGGGTTAGAAAGCAACTATGTCAAGGCTATATACACCTGCAGGCAACAGAAGCTCTGCTGATGGTATTGAAGTTGTATTTTATATGTCAATAGTTATTATAATTCCCTCTTCTTATGTTTTATCTTTACTATAGATAGATTATATTCCTAACTTACATTGAACCTTTATGTATGTGATATCTTTTAAAAATCAATCACAATAGTTGTAAGTGGAATAACGGCGGAAAAATATTATTCCCTACGTAAGTTTTCCTTTTTCCTTTTCGTATCACCTCACGGCATCTTATCAATTATTGACAATTCTCGTTATATGCATTGATTTCATCACTCTGATATCCTTTATGATTCTTTCATTAATATGCGTACCTTTCCATTTTCATCACCCCTGTACTTTGCTTCCAGTGTGTTATCCCTTCACCCATTTGGTCATATGCGACCTATATTTCAAAAGGGGGGGCAAGGAGCTCCAGTGTACTTATGCATGTCTGTCATATTTTTATTTGATCTTGTAGGACAATACGACATCCCATGATCATAGAGCATGTGGCATCATAACAGCATTTATGCTTATAAAGTATCACCCGATATAGCCATTACAACCATTTGTTGTCCCATCACTCGACTCTGTTTTTTTTGTGCTATCTCTGCTACACTAATCGTTTGCAGAATTCAAGAAGTATGGGAGAAAGAACAATGCACGGAGAACCGCTAATACTGGTTGTTTCTGATGCAGCTAGAGAAATTTTAGCTCGAGCCAAGTGGATAGCATACTTTACGAGATTTCAGCCACCCAACAAGGAAATTTCCATTGAATTCCTACGAAATGTACGGAATGGACAATCCATGATAAGGGGTAGGAAAATCACAGTATGAGACGTTGTGATAGCAAAATTATCCGAGTTGCCAGCCGAAGGACCCGTATGGGCTAACAAATGATTGAAGTTGCATAATGTTATCAAAGCCTTTAAGGATGAAAGATAGGAGATGATCAAAAAAGGCAAAGGCATTCAGCCATATTCACTTGGAGAACCATGGGGAGAATTAGCAAGAATCTCTAGAATTACATCACATGCGATGGGTGCAAAGACGTGATAAGGTCGTGTCAACTCAAACTCTTAGCAGTTCTGAAACAAAAGTGTTCTGTAAATTTACCTACATTATTGAATTTTTTTACTGCATGACACCACCGAGAGGCTAAGACGATCCCAACACATAGAAATCGTAGTAAGCCACCACTACTTGATCAAGCTAATAGTTAGCTATAACCTCGCCCAGTAAAAATCAAGCTAGGAGGAACTAATATTTTCTCTCGAAGGAGGTTTAGCTCTGCCTGCACCAAACCCTGTTCTGAAAAGGAAGAGGACTACCCTTGCAAGGAACATACCTCAAAAGCACAAATGATCCACAAGGCTGAGGTAAAAAGTAGGAGCGGCTGAAAATCCTCAAGGCAGTATCAGTCAACCTATACAAATATCCATCCCACGAAGTGAGCAACACTTGCAGATAGAATGGCAGGATAACCCTGAATTAGGCCATGAGGAAGAAACAGGAAATTCTGAAGATGAGAAAAGAAATGAATCAGGACTTCCCTCAACACCAAGCACGAGTCCCCAAGGTGACTTATTGGACGATTTTGAATTGGCCCAAGTCCTAGCCAACATGACCGAATACATACAACGTTAAATGCCCGCTCAATATTGATTTGGGAGCAACCCAATCTCTTGAGAATTATGGTGATGAAAGAATTCTATCTCCCTCAAAAGATGTGAGCCATGAAGCAAAAATAGATGTAGAGGTCATTCAAGAAGAAGAGAACCAATTTGGTGACGCGCCTCCAGTAGAAACTAGCGAGGTAGGCCTAAGCACCGAAAACATAGGCCAAGAGGAAGAAGCCAAAATAATTCGAGAAACCGATATTCAATCTGGAGACACGATTCTTTTAGAACAGAGCCAGGATGAGAAACTAGGCTCTTTAGAAGTAGAAACTATGCATAAGGCTATCAGAAGAACAGTTGCTCCGCCAAAAAATTACAGTGCCAAATTAAAAAAGCTTAGGAAGGAATAGCAGAGGCTTCGGAAATCGATAAAAAGGCTCAGAATAAAGATAAAGGAAATTACAACATAAAAGGTCCTGGACAAAACCCTGGTGATAACAAACACAACTGTACAGACAGAATCATATGAAGAGAGGACTACAAGGACTCAAACTGAGCCCACACTCACTCAACCTGTTATCACTCAGAAGGAACAGCATGCAATTCTAGTATAAGCAGCTACCCAGAGGGAGGATGTACCCTCCTACAGCATGGCTACTCAGACAGAGGTCTGGACCTACCATAATAAAGAAACACAGACAGAAGGCATCCCTTCTCATATCAGAAGTACTTAGACAACCATTCAAGCCAAAGATGTCATGACACACAATGACCCCATTATATTGAATCTCTAAGAAGAATTAGCACAGGCTCGGCTCGCCTTAGAACGGCTTGAACAAGAAACTGTTTCCCAGCAAAAATACCAAGAATTGCAGAAGTAGCTTCCGGACATGAATACATTAGAGAGCGAGACCTTCGATAGATACCGAAAATTAGAAGAGAAAATTGAGAAAATCGAGCTCAGCCTAGAAAGGGTCATAAGTCAAATTGACATTATCTACTCAGATGTCTTGGCATGCAGATCCCCTGCCAATAATTATGCCTTATTTTTGTTAGAATGATACTTTCTGTTGAAAATTAAAGCCGTAAAAGCTGGAAAACCAATCGAATTAAAAAAAATTGAAGATTTTATAAATTGTTGCAAACAGCATGGGGTAAAAGTTCAAAGGTTTCTTTGTGAATTTTACCTACACAATTTTGAATTAGAGGAAGAGGTGGAAAAGAACCCCAACCCTTTTGTGGGAGATGTTCAATTCCAAGCCTTTATCTCATTTGTAGTCAATCAACTGAAATTGTTCAAGGCTCATAACGTGTTCCAAAGACAAGAGCATGGACTGGATCTTTGGGTAAGAGCTGAACCCAAGCACCCTGTTAGTGTTAGTGTTTCACACTACCATCAGTGATCAAAATCTGCTCCTTTGCATTTCATAGTAGGAGTCCCATACTGATGAGTTTGCATTCCATTAGGTCATGGATTCACTGATGGTTCTTCAAATTTTTCCCTCAAAACTATACTTGTTGATCCTCTTTCATATATTTTAGTCATGGCTTATGTTCACTTTGCAATTCATTTCATTAGGTCTTAAGGTTTGGTCTCATTAGGTTTTAGGGTCCCACCATGGTCAAATCCAATAATTACATGCCAATAATGATCAGCAAGGATATGAGGAGGCCAATAATGATTGGTAAAGCCATAATTTATCATATTGAAAGCCTAATGTAGTTCTTACCTCAAAACAATTTTTGAGGTGAAAACAGAGTATTTTTTTTTATCTTCATTTATGATGTAATTTTATCTTTTCATATCTAATATTGGTTCCTAGATGCTCCTGAGCATCTTGTGATGTTTCCAAGAAACTGCCACTACAAAAATCAAGTCATCATGAGCACCAATTCACCTGCAAAAGCAAAAGCAAAACAAGCACTAAAACCCTAAATTCCTCTCCCACTTAGTTGGGGTTGGCTATGGAATCAAAGATATCTGAGTAGAGGAGGCATAAGGGATATCAAAAGGTATGAGGCCATTTCATATCATCAAACATCAGGTCTCCATCATTTGTCGAGAAGTCATTCCAAGGAACAAGCCATTCACCACACATAAGGGATGGTTTTTCTTCAAACTATGTTTCTGAGAAAGAAAGTTGAATTTGAAAAAAGTGAGAGAGATATTTGTCCATCATTGACCCAAGAAGAAAAACGTATTTTATTTTTTACACAGGTTTCATGGTTTGGGAGAAATTTCAAAAACATCATTTGCCTCAGGAGGGTTGATGCACCTCTGGAGTGACCTTGGTAAAATCAATTTTTCTCCTAGATGGAATGACCAAATGACTTGCTTTATGAGTCAACTGATAAGTATACACAAATATCTTTCTAATGATCTATCTGAGCTCAATCTAGAGTTGAGGAAGACCTTCAAAGGTTGACTGTAACAGCACTATGCATTTTGGTAGCCTCATTCTACACATTTTGACCAGTCTTGGGATATTGGACTTTTGACAGGGAAAATGAACTCCAAATTTACAAATTCAGGATGTTTTAGAAATTACACTTGGCAATCTTTCCAACGAGTTATCACACGCCCAATTTGGACATCAAGAAGGTAGTAAAAAGTCGTCCTGAAGTGGCATTGCACTTTTGGCAAGATGGCACTGCGCTTTTGGCAGTGGCGCTACGCTTTTGGCAATGGCGCTACGCTTTTAGCAGGAGCGCCCAAAAACCTCCAAATCCTTAAGCAAACTTCAAAATTTCCCTTTCTCTCCATGGACATAAGTAAGTAAACATTCTTCACCTTGGTTTTGATTTGCTAATCTAAGTCACAGGCATTGTTTCCCATGTTTAATCTCAAACCCTAAAATCTCCCTAATGATGCTTAAACCCTAACTCTTTCTTATTCATCCTAGCACCTAGCTCTATAGTCCAAAAATTCCCATATCCTTATTTCCCTATCATCCTATCCATTTTTCCTCTTTACCACTATTCCTTCACATTCCCCTTTGTCCCTCAAGACACAAGACCCTTTGTCCCTGAAGACACAAAACCCTTCTTCTCATTCCCTACTCCTCCATTCATTTCATAGCCACAAGTTCATCTTCATCCCCTCATTCCTGATTTCCATACACCTCAACCTTGCAAACATGTACCTGGAAGGCCAAGACTATGTGGAGTAGACCACAGGCAATGACACTTCAACAGATAGAGCCATGCAACCGAGAAAACCACACAAGGGAGACTTGGCTTGAGAGAGTAAACCTACACCTTGAGAAGTTGCTATGGAAGGCCAACAGAGATAACCAAATAGATGATGAGGCACATGGCCTATCACTACAGGACACGGAACAAAATTTGCAACATGAGAATGAAGAGGATGAAAGCTAGATTGAGGAGAGACTTAGAGGGCAAGAAAGAGAAAGATAGACTCAAAATATTGGCTGAAGCTTCTTTGGCCAGCTAAAGCACTTGATGGTGGTGCTCCATGCCAAATTTGGGAAAATTTTGAAAACTTTTTGCATTTTTGAAAATTTGAAATTCTTAACAAAGAAAATTTGCCCAGAAGCGCAGTGCCACCGGCGCTGCGCTTTTTCCTAAGGCCTCATATGGAGAAAAGGTTTATATATTTGGATTTAGCATGATGATAACATACTCCATGGAAATTTTTAGAAGTTTTGGAGCAAATCTGGGTCACCAACAGGTCCAAAAACTATCAAAAATGACCTTTCTGCCTCTTTTTTGACACACAGAAGCAGTCTGGGGATATTCAAGTTTTGAGGGGGAAAATGACCTCCAAATTCAAAAATTCTAGTTGTTACAAAAAAAATACTTGAATATGTTTCAAATGAGATATCATGGGCTCAATTTTACTAAGAGGAAGGTCTACAACATTAGGTTAAAATTGGCGCTGCGCTTTTGAAGAGTTTGCTCAAAAAATCAAAATTTCGCCTATTTTGACTGTGGATTTGTATTCTCTCTCCTCACAGATGTTTTCACTCACGTAATTAATGAAATGGAATATAAATTTTATGGTAAATGGTTTGATAAGGTAGATTCATTAGTTATAGGTGGTTTTGAGGCTAATGAATCAGTTTCCCTACTTATAGAGGCAAGTCGTTTGAATGCCTATATAACAGTTCTTAGTTGGGAAATGGTTGAAACTTCCCCTCTTCTCATGGATTCGACCCCTGAAGGTCAGGATAAGTAGTTTAGATTTCTATATTATGTGTTTTCTTGGTCACTTGGTGAGGTTGAATTCACTTGGATGCTCTGAACTATATCGTACATCATTGTAAGCAGTTGGCAAGGAAATTAATAGGAGTTGCAGCTATTTTTATGGGATTTTTGTGGTATGGTGCTTTTGCATAGTTTCTTATTTTTTTATCAGTTGTTTACATGTTTTATGTATGCCATCATCTATTTCACTGCTTCTAATTGAATGATATCAAGGTAGATAAGTAGAATTCAGTGTTTACAGTGCTCTACCTTGGGAAATCATTCAGTATTCTATGTTTTTTGTTGTTTGAGAAGGATACATGATCATTACATGTCCTCCTCGGCTCTTCACCAGTCTATCCTTTCACCCCATCAAGCTTAAGGTGTTGAAGATCATACCTACCTTTCCCCATAGAACACCTTGCATTCTGACCTAATTTCCCAGACCTAAACTGCCTAGCTCCATCTAATCCAGCAAACGCTAACAAATTCAATCAAAACCTTTTGAGCTACTATACCTAGCCTAAAATCCCTATCTTGTCCAGTCACTTTAACTGAGATCCATAAGGAGAGAGCCCTCTCCCGACCTGGTAGGGCTAACTACCAGGTTAAGCTTGGTTTTTGGTTACCCTAGAATTGCCTCCCTTCAGCCTGAGGTCAATCTAGGTGATAACACACCCTTTGCAAATGCTTGCCAACCATAAGAGTCTTATGACAAGGGAAGAGATGACTAAAATTTTATGAGCTATTCAAAAGGAGATTGTACAGAAAGGAGTAGAATACTTCCTTCCCATTCAAGAAAGTCCTTTGGCTACATCCAAGCTCAGATGGATAGTCTCCACTAGTAGTGTCCAGGACAGAGAGCCACTTAATTACAGAAATTTTAAACTAGCTGCAAACTATTTTTTCACATATAGAAATATAATTTTGAGAGAAGGACCTTATTGGTTAGGATGTCGGTTCCGTAGCCGCATCCTTTGGTATCTTTCTGAAGGTTATCGGGCTATATACAAATTGCCTAAAGGATAGACAGGGCCCATATTTGAGCTCTTGGCCTAGAATCATGGTTGTAGACCACTTTACTATGTTCCTTCTCCAACCTACTCTTTAACTGCTCTACATACGAATTAATTGCTTTTCATGAGGCTATGAAACAGGGTAGGCAGGGGAGTATGTTGAGTCATGAAATGTGTATGTAGTTACTATTAATCTCATCATCCTTTTCCTTTATTCTTATCTTTTCTATATCTTAATGTGTTAATTTATTGAGGAATTATGGTAAGAAATGAAGGAATTATTTGCAGTTACAATTTAGCTAACTTTTACCCTTATTTATGCAGGAAAACAACAAAAGGGACAATTGATGTTCCCTAACGAAGGAACAGCAAAAACCAACAAGCAAAGGAAGGAACGCGACGGTTGCAGACAAGGCTAAAGGCAAATCAAAAGGATTAGTGCGATAAAGGAAAGGATGTGTGAAGTTAGAAATCGGTTGCGAATCGATTTACCATTTATCTTTTACCCTTTCTTATTATAAAAGGAGATGATTGTAAGAAGAAAAGGGGGAATCTCTATTATTATTGAGATTGTAATTTTAATTACAGACTCTCACTGATGGGAGAACACGGTTATATTGTAATGCTACTTACTTCGATGATTAATACATAATTGAAGTTGTTGTTCCCTCGCATTATCTGAAGTAGCTTAACAATTTTCGCTGGCGGCTAAGGGCCCAGCCTCTAGTGAATTTAACTGCTTTCTTTGTGTCATACATTTCTAATTCTTGCAAGTGTGATTGGTTTGATAATTTTCCTGCTTTCTATGATTTTATCTCCTTCGCTATTTATTTCCTGTATTGACAGTATATATCTGCTTTATATGATTTACAGCACTTTCGGTTGATTTAGTTTCTCTTTATTACAGATTAAGTTACTTAGATAAGTATTTGGATTGATTTAATCAATTGTAAAGAGCTTTATTATCGTTATTGGACTCTCATATTGATATCATTGCTATTAGGATTATTTAATGAGGATTGAGTTTGATTTAGATTAAAATCAGTTCAGAAGAGATGAGTTATTGCTACTATACTCTAAACTGATGTTGTTGTTACTTGAATTGATGTAAGAATTGATTTCGTACAGGATTGAGTTTTCTTTAATAATTACAATTGGAATATATTAGATGCATCCATTTACTCTTGTATTAAAAGATCTATACTGCAATTTAGGAAACATTACTCTCTGCATTAATAGCAGCCACATACTATGTACGCTCTTGAAATAAGAGGACTTGCCCGGGCTGATGATTAATGTGGGATAATTAGGAGTTTTAAAAGGCACGTTTTATCAGCCAACAACTTTGTTTTCCCAAAGACAAAATTTTACCTGGGAATCCCAGTTTTTCTTATTGTTCGAGATGATTTTCTTTCATATTCTCACCAATGTCTTATTTGATGATTGATCCAACCCATTTCCTTGTGGGTAATAAGTGGTGGAGTGACCAAGTATAACATTATATCTTTTATAGAAACTAACGAGTCTCATAAACTTGAACACCTAGGAATTATCTGTCGCTTTTTTTTTAACATACAAACCTGGCGAAAATGTTTTCTTCGAGGAAATTCATGACCACTAAACCAGTTACAACCCAGGTAGGGATGGCTTCGACCCACTTTGTAAAGTAGCCAGTCGCTTTCAA
Source organism: Pinus taeda (assembly GCA_000404065.3). Classification (NCBI taxonomy): domain Eukaryota; kingdom Viridiplantae; phylum Streptophyta; class Pinopsida; order Pinales; family Pinaceae; genus Pinus; species Pinus taeda. Next base: position 425,537 of record APFE030284672.1, read on the forward strand.
AATCAATTTATGTTTCCCACTCGAGGGTGGGTGAATATCTCATATGAAATATAATCCCCATTACCTAAAAGACTCTTCCACAAAAATTGGAGTCAAAGGAAATGGAGCCAACTTATTCTTCTTAGCAAACACTTAACACTCCCTACAACTTCTCAACAACTTATAGACATTAGAGAACAAGGTAGGGTAGAAGAAGCCAGCCTTCAATATTTTATGAGTTGTGAACCTTCCAACTATAATTCCCTCCACCATTGCATCCATAATATTCATTAATAGTCTCGCCAATCTCATCTTTAGTTAAGCACAACAGCAATATACCACCAAGTTCCTTCCAATAGAGTTTACCATATGTGATAGAAAAGATAGATCAACGACTTCAAAATTAGCCTCTTCGAGGGGAAACCTCCTTTACATTATAGAAATGAACGATTCGTGGATGATACAAATGACTAAACCCCCTTTCTATATATAGGATCTAAGGGTTCACAATATAATCAAAGCTGACATAACAATAATAATATAAGGACACAACAATAACAATAGTGGGCTTCTATAGGGCACAATAATAACAATATGGGGATAATAGGGGCACAATAATAACAAGGGGTATAATGACAATAGTAAAGGGGGAATCACTAGTATTATAGGGACCTAACATGCCCCTATCCTTCAAAAAATTGTTTTCCTAAATGCTTGAGTAGTTTTCAATGATTTTGTATAAAATTCTCATCCTCCCATGTGGAATCTTCAATGGGTAAGTTCTTGATGAGATACTCTAAAATTGATCGATTTCTTAGCTCTCGAGTATTGTTTCTATGATTGTTTTAGGTACCAATATGATTTTTTCTTCCTCATCAAGTTCTGGAAATATTGTTTGGACTGGGATGTTGTCACCTATAACCTTATTTAAAAACGAAACATGGAAAACTCGGTGGACTTGGGAAGATGCAGGAAGCTCCAATTTGTATGCCATAGTACCAATATTTTGCAACACCTTGTATGGACCATAATAATTTGGTGATAATTTATTATCCTTCTTAGCTTGCTTGAGGGACATTTGTTTATATGGTTATAGCCATAGGAATACCCAGTCACCTACATCAAAACGTATTTTGTTGCGATGTTGATCTGCTTGTTGTTTGATTCTATTCTCATCCAAAGTGAGGTTATCCTTTAAGAGTTGGAGTAATTTTTGTTGATACACGATGAGATCTTCCACTGCTTGAACCTTAGAATTTTCTCTTAAATACGATGTGATGGATGGTGGATTATATCCATAAAGTGCCATAAATGGGATCATTTTTGTTGCAGTATGGAAGGAAGTGTTATACCACCATTTAGCCAGAGGCAACCATTTGACCCATTGTGTTTGTTTATCAAAGACAAAGCAACGAAGATATCCTTCCAAATACTTGTTTACTATCTCAGTTTTCCCATCATATTGATGATGATAAGATGAGATATGAGCTATCTAAGTACCAGGACAAGAAAATAATTTGTCCAAAAATTTCTAGTGAAACTGGGATCTTTGTTGCTTACAATAATCTTTGGGTTTCCATGTAGATTTTGAATTTTTTTCCATAAATGCAGTAGAAATTGTACTGGCTTTAAATGGATGAGAAAATGCACAAAAGTGTGCATACTTGGTAAGTCTGTCGCCTACCATGATGACACTCTTTCCTTCAGACTTGGGTAAACCTATGATAAAATCCATTGAAACCTCCTCCCAACATTGACTTGGAATGGATAAAGGGTTGTAATAGACCTGGGGTCTTAATTGTTTCAACTTTATTTTGTTGGCAAACCAAACATTCCACCACAAACTTTTGAATATCTGATTTAAGGCCATCTCAAAAAAAATCCTTCTTAACCCTGTGGTAAGTTTTTAAAAATCTTGAGTGCCCTCCTCAAGGAGAAGTGTGAAATTCCATAAGAATCTTTTGTTTGAGTTGGGAATTCTTACATATGTATAACGATCTTTGTACCATAGCAAATCATTTTTCCAACTAAATATATCAGATGTATTGGGATCTTGTTGTAACTTTTGAATGAGTTCCCACACTTCTTCTTCATTCTTCCATTCATCCCTTGCTTTGTTTACCCAATCTGGTTGGATAATAGAAATGGCGCAAATAAATGCTTCCACATCCTCATCCTTTCTTGAGAGTGCATTTGCCATAACATTTTGCTTCCCTTTTTTGTAGATGATTTCAAATTCATAACCCAACATCTTTGTGACCCATTTTTGTTGCTCTTCTGAAGATAATCTTTGTTCTAAAAAGAATTTAAGACTTTCATGATCCGTTTTTACCTTGAAGTGTATTCCCATTAGCTAGGGTCATCATTTCTTAAGTGCATGTATTATTGCCAACATTCCTTCTCATAAATAGCTTTGTGTAAATACTTTCCTTTGATTGAACAACTTTCGAAAGAAATGGGTCTTTCTTCTTGTATCAAAATAGCACCAATTCCATTTCCTGAGGCATCACGTTCCACAATAAAGGTTTTTGTGAAGTCTGGCATAGCTAAGACCGGTGCTTAGAACATTGCCTCTTTAAGATGTTCAAAGGCCTTTGTTGCTTCTGGAGTCCATGAAAAATCATCTTTGTTCAATAATGTTGTTAGAGGTGTTGTTATTCTCCCATAGTTCTTAACAAACTTGAGTAATACCCTGTCAATCTGAGAAATCCTCGCAGATGCTTTATGGATGTGGAGATTTTCCATTCCTTAATGGATTTATTTTTTCTAGGGTCTACCTTAACACCTTCATGAGATACAATATGACCCGAATATTCCACCTCTTGTACTCCAAAAAAACATTTGGAGATTTTTTCATATAATTGTTTCTCCTCCAATAGTTTGAGCACCCTTTCAACATGTTGAACATGATCCTTCCAAGATTTGTTGTAGATTAGTATATCATCAAAAAATACTAACACAAATTTTCTAAGGAAGCATTGGAAAATGGAATTCATCAAACCTTGAAATGTAAAAGGTGCATTGGTAAGGCCAAAAGGCATGACCAAAAATTGATAATGACCCTCATGAGTTCTAAATGTTGTTTTCAGAATGTCTTCTGATTTGATGATATCGTGAACGAAGATCCAAATTAGTGAAGTAAATTGATCCATGCAATTCATCCAATAATTCATCAATGACAAGAATGGGAAATTTATCTTTTATAGTGAACTTATTGAGATCCCTATAATCCAGACACATGTGCCATGACCCATCCTTCTTGTGCACCAATACTACTAGAGCATAGAAAGAACTTTGACTAGGTTGAATTATACCAGCCTCTAGCATTTCTGCAACCATACGTTCAATTTCACTCTTTTGGGCATATAGATATCTATAAGGCTTGATGGTTGGAGGAACACTTCTTAGAATCAAATGAGTAGCATGATCATGATTACAAATAGGTAGGAAGCCTTTGGGAATCTCAAATACCTTGGAATGATTTTCCAAGACTGTTTGGAGATCTGGAGAAATAGATGATTTCGATGTGGGAACCTCTAGCGAACATAATTGTGCAATTATGCTTCATTATTCTTTCTTTAGAAGCTTTTTCATTCTATTAGAGTTGATTATCTTTCCCGGTTTCCCTACGGCACCCCTTAATTCAACTTCCTTTCCTTCCAAAGAAAATTTCATGAGAAGTTTTTGAAAATTAAAAGTTATTTTACCCAAGGATTGCAGCCATTGGACTCCTAGTACAACATCAGCACCACCCATTGGAATGGAAAGCATTGGGATATTCAATACATATTATCCCATGGACAGGTTCATATTATGGCACTTTCTAGAGCAATTTATGGTTCCTCCACTTGAAACTCTGGTGCTGGATATAAGAATCAATTCAATTCCTTGGCTATCTTACAATGAATAAAATTATGGGTATTGCCTGAATCAATCAACACTATTACCTTTTTCTTCTTGATATGTCCTTCTATCTTGATAGTTTGAGGAGAGGTAATTCCAGCCAATGCATTACAAGATATGGTTTGATTCATTTATTCTTTCTCTAGGGTTTGTTCCTAGTGTATATCCTCTCTTTTTTATGTTTCTTGTTCCTTTTCTTCCTCCTCTTCACAATCTATGTAAATTAATTTTTTTTCATCACACTTATGACATTTAGTGTATTTTCTATCACAACTGTAACAAATCCCTTTTGCTCTTTTTTCTCCCAATTGTTGTGGTGTCAACCTTGTAGGTGGTGGAAGGGTAAGGGGAAACAACACTTCCATCTTTATATTTATGAGTGGTAGGATTCCTTGTTTCCATAATTTTGTTTTCCATTTTTCTTTCCAACCTGAATGCCTTCTCCAATGAATCAGGTTCCCAACAGCAAACCTCGTGTTTGATATTATCCTTTCAAGTCCCTATGAAGACATTAATCCTATGCTCCTATGGAAATATACTTTAGCCTTATATTCAATTTTTGGAATTTCCTCAATGTGATCCATCATTGAACCCTTTTGTTTGAGATTTATCAATTGGCTAAAAAAGGTTTTGCGTTTTGTATCCTCATAATGTGCTATCATTTCTTCCGTAAAAATTACCCAAGTGACAATTTGTGAGAGAAAAGCTATCAATACCATACAAAGTGATTTGGTTCCAAATATAATGTTGCAATGCATCCCTTTTTTGTGTCTTTCACATTAGGGAGATCGAAATATTGTTTCATATGTAGTATTCATGTTACAAGGTCCTTGCCATCAAACTTCCTCTTATCGATCTTTGGAACATGGTGGGTCTTCAATCCAACGTTAGAGTCTATGAAATCATGATTAACATTTTGTTTGTTCTCATCATGAGTTTCCTTTACTACCCTTTCACCATTAGTAAACATTTATTGTAGCAACTTTGTCAAATATGTCTTCAATCCTCCATTTTGCCTTCCATCTTAGCTTCCACGTCATTCATCTTAGCTTCCACGCCTTTCTTTAAATCATCCATCTTAGCTTCCACGTAATTCTTCTTAGCTTCCATGCCTTTCTTTAAACCATCCATATTATCTTCCATTCTATCCATCTTAGCTTCCATGCCTTTCTTTAAACCATCCATCTTAGCTTCTATTAATTTTTGTGAGAGTGAATGTTTTGGAGAATTTGGTATCTACGAATAAATACTAATTCTCTAGATAAGTAGCCATATCTAGAAAAATAGTTTGAAGCACTTCAGAATTTTCCTATAATCAATAGATAAGACAAAGAAGATGAGAAGACTTGCAATTCTTTCCTCTTGTCTCCTTTGTATCGATCTTGTCACTCCTTCTCGTACTTAACACGCTTGAGAACTACCTGTAAACACAAATAGAAGACAAAGAACCGATCAAAGAAAAATATATATTGAATACAAGTGAATGGAATTAGATACATTTCACACATATAAGCATCATATGACAATACAAGCATATGGGAGAAAGGCTCAAATACTTTATCGAATAGAAGAAGGAATTACAACCATTGTGTCTGATTCAAAGTCATTCCTCCAGCTTGGATCCCATCCACATCACATCAAAAGCATGACAAACTTGTAGCATTACAATACTTGCTTCAAAGCCAATTCTCATAGCAACATTATCTTCTTACAATTCAACATAGTCCAGCCCCTGATCACTTAGGTGAGTGATCAATTTATAGGGAGATGAAGGAGGTTTTGTCATAAATGGTGGTATTGAATGGCCTTCCATACTTAGAATTAGTTCCATGGAGGAATGGATGAGAGGATAGGATGCATCTTAACTCATTCCTCGTCCTTTTTGAGCTCATAGGAGTTGATAAGTGAGGGAACCTTCTATATGACTCCAAAAGATAAGAATATTCCCCAAACCTTATGTGAATTTTGCTCAAACTTTCCCAGCGCATGTGAAAGGAGGCCTAAGTGCTCTGCAGAGCACCCTAGCATGGACTTAACTACTCTACAGTGCACCCTTAGATGGGCCTACCTATGTTGGACTCTCTAGAGGTCATTTATGGATGTCTTCATGTCATGAAACTATCTAGGAAGGAGGCATTCAAAAGGGTGACTTTCTTAGAGCATGTAGAAACTAAAATTAGGGTTTGATGAGCCCTAAAACACTAATCTGGATTATGGAAGTGACGTGGCCAAATGGATCTATAATAGCTGCCCTCTAAAGCATGAAGTTGGAAAAATTCCAATGTCAAATGAAATTCTTTACGATGTGATGAGGAGGTTTCGAAATGAAAGGTGATCTGCATCAATTACAATACATATATCATGATATTTTGATTTTTGCATGAATTGTTGAGGGAATGCATACCCATACTTAGCTTATAAACTTTCATTACATGTACATAGATAGTCATCTACAAATAGAGACCCATGATTGTAATCACCATCAATGTAAAGCCATTGTACATATGATTTAGTACTCCTAAAATTGCAGCCAGGATGGATGAAACCAGATTCAGGGTCTTCTATCTCGTTCAATCATTCACTCAGGTACAAGTCTAACCATGTGAATATGCGATCTGATGTCAAACATGGGAAGACGCCATCTAATTACCAGTCAATGATGTAAGTTGTTAAAAAATGGGAGAGAAATCATTGATAATGATAATGATCCTCAAGGTACTGCAGTACATTCTACATGGTTTGAATACATGTTTTGATGTTGAAAACCATACAAAGTCTTTCGATCGAAGGCCATTAATGTCAACCTATCGTCGAAAGTGAGAAACCTGCCATTGATGTATGTAAGCCTCAAGGTACTTGAAGGGTGTTTCTAAGTCAAATTCTTGGATAATGTGCGGATGTCGAAAAGAAGTGACTCATTGCAGGAGGGCCTTGATGTATCCACATCAACGACACAAAACGAGTTTAGTGATTGATTTTGGAGATGGAATTTGACTGACGACACAAGATTTAGGAATGTCAGTCATGCAAATGAAGGTTTATGGTATTGCAAAGGATGAATTTTGACTGGATGACTTCTCTTGAACATGTCGATGACTCTGAAATGAAATGGTTGCATTGACCTAAAACAAAGTGATGGATGGTATGATAGACCAATGGTATGATAACCATCAAGCTGATAACCCAACCCAAATAGTCATGGTGATGGACTGAAAGTGTCATGTTAAACAGTGACCTGCTACCATAAAGTCGTTTTCCCCTTTTTCCCATTTTCCCCAGTCATTGCTAACCAGTACCTCTTTATTTTTTATCAAGCTTGAGGAGGATAACATATGCTTGTTGCATAATTCCATGTCATTATTTGATGTTTTAACGAGTCTAGTGAAGGTGAAATTGAGTTTTGTCTAAATGGACATGTTGGTAACTATTTGATGTTTTAATGAGTTTAACGACAAAAATAACTCAGTCCTTTTCATGTTTAGAGAGTTTGAAAAGGGACAAAAAGAAAACTCCACAATTTATTTTCATAAATTAATCTCTTAAGCCTAAAAAAGCGTAAAACAATACGAGAGATGTCGTTTCCAATCCGTTAACGAGTTGAAAAGGACAAGCACTCGGCAACCTTTTTCATGTTTAGAGAGTCTAAAAAGAGCTTAAAGAGGACTCCAAGGGGGTTCCTTTTTTGTTTTTAACAGATCTCGAAAAAGAGATAAAAGTATGCTCTGTGGTTAAAGGTACAATTTACAATCGAGCACATCAAATTTTGTAAGTTAGTTGTAAAACCTAATCAAAACACCACCAAATGGATTAAAAATACTTGTTTTATAGGAAAAAATAGGAAAATACTAATGAATACTCAAATAATGAACTTGAAATAAACATAAAACAAGTTCTTACCATGACATTTTTACCATTTGGAACTTACCATTCAGTTTTGTGCTCTGGGCTAGTTTTTTACCTCGAACTTCATCAACTGATTGCGAGAGATTCTGTGGACCATTTATCATGCCATCTAGACTAGGTAGGAGATCTACCCCTCCTATTTCTTTTCAGGTCATTATTTTTTCATTTCATGCAAGTTTTAGGGTTTTTTGGGGCTTCTAGGGTTTCATTTTCTTGCCCTAGGATCAGCGCAGGCTTTCACATCAAAAATTGCACTAAAGAGCACCCAGATAGAAGGCTTCCTGCTCTGTAGCACACTGTCTCTGTGCCTGGGATGCGTTAGGAGAGTTTCCCAAGTTTGATTTATTTGTTTGCTCCAAACTTTTACCTATTTTTTGCATGGAAATGATCCTAACTAAGCTTATGATTGTGTTTCAGGATTTCATCAGATTAGAATGTCGATTACATGGTGAGAAAGAGAGCATGAAGAACAAGACATGGTTTCCCTAAATAATTCGGGTACAGTTGAGGCCCTCAAAAACTGTGGGTTACTCTAATACTTCAAGTTGTCCAGAATGAGGCAACAAATAGAACTATTGCAATTCTTTGTTCATGCATGGGATTCGACAGATCATACATTTGACATAAGGGACAAGATGGTCCCTATTACCATTGATGATATTTACTTTCTTACGGGACTGTTGAGGTGAGGTGCCCCCATCTCACTTTTTGGATTTTCCCGTGGTGGTGAATCGGTGAGAGATTACATTCGACAGTTTTGTCGGCCAAGTACACAACCTAGTAAGCATGGGAAAATAAATATAAGGGATGTAGGTGATTTTCCTTTGAGAATGATCCTCTTCACAATCACAAAATTGGCTGGCAGTGTGACACTACATTTGGCGAACAAATCATATATGCAGTATGCACTTGAGTGTCTAGAGCCAAAGGTATTCAACTGGTACGAGGTTGTGCTTTCTTCACTGAAAGAACAACTGACCAAGGTAAAAAGTGGTAAGACAAAGAATTTCTGCTATAGTTCGATCTTAATCGCTTTTACCTTGGAGAGAATCCCATTGATGCAACCACAACATGTATCACTGGGTGTAGCTGGTCCTAGAGATCAACGTATGCAGAGGTGGTTTGAATTGATGGCTCGACATGTGGGTCAGTCAACAATCATTTTTTCCACTGCATTCTTCAGCTAGCTCGATCGACAACATCTCATCATTGAGGAGCATCCATACACAGGGATGGATTTCCATGGAGATCCAGGTTTGATTCTACCATTTGGAGCACAATGGGGTGCTATATGTAAATTGTTTGACCAAAGTGTTTTTTAATTTTTCAAAGTTTCTACATGTTTTTGTGTTTTTAATGTTTCCAATACTAAACTAAAATCATCCTCATGCATGCATACATGGGTATTGTTTGACTTATGGGGTACCAACAGGGTGCAGGTGGGCCAGCATGAAGAAACATTGGGAGAGCAGTTCTCCAGGACTTAGATTTGGCTGAGACCTTGGCATAGTTGTAGGATCACATAGAGGGATTAACCATTGGTATTCCAGATGTCTGGATCGAGGAGTTACCTATGAGGCTGCAGCACCACACTATTGGTGTTCTTAGTTGATGGGTGAGGCTCTTGCACATGATAGCACAGGTTGTGACCTGTTATCATGAGCACCACTACATCTACTTAGGATGTTTTTGCATGCATTTTGATTTTTTGGGTTAGACGACCAAACGTGTATTGGACACAAATTTTGTAAAAACTTTTAAAACACCTACCTATTTTACTTTCATAGTTTTCTATGGTTATGTGTAATCCTATTCAACTGATAATGTGAATTGAAAATATTACTTTTACATGTGTCGCAAATGTCTATTTAACACATAATTCTCTAGAGAATCAGTTAATGTGTAAAAGTTTCTGGAAATATGTTGATATTGAATATATTTAAAATACCTTTCCAAAATATGAACTCTATGGAACATGTGAAGAATTGTTGGATTTCGGACAGTATAAATGTTTGTTAGTTGTAGTACAATGAGTTTTGAGTCCATCCCAACGATGATTCAGTGAATGCCAAGTGAAATGGCATCAAAGAGAAGTTCGATCAACGTGCTATACTCAGTGATGTTGTTCGGTGATCGACCAATACAAATCTCTTGAAAACTCACTAACTCGCCACTTGGAGCGAAAATGGCCCATGTTGCAGAAGATAGATTTTGCGTACTATGACTAGAACCATCAGTGTAACCAAAAAATGGTTTCAAAGACTCTATTATCTACAAAAAATGAAAATAGGATTACTAACCAGATAAAAAACTCCAAAAGACACACACTAACACATGCACATGCAATGAAAGCATATATACATTGAGTTTTACTACACTCAATTATGCATAGTAAAGTTTCAGGTACAGCCCGTTTCGGGGCTGCGACAATGGAATCCCATCATAATCTACAAACTCGTAGGCACCTTTTGCCAAAATAGGCTTGACAATATAAGGACCCATACACATTGGTTCAAATTTCCCTACTCCAAGTTTATCATCTTCTTGATCATAAAGCAAGACCAGGTCTCCTTCTACGAAGATACGAGGCTTGACATTTATATCATATTGCACCTTGATTCATTTCTTATGTGTTTCGTTAGCCAATACGGCATCACGATGGATTTCATCCAGATGGATTAGTTCCAAGAAACGTGCTTCTTCATCAGAAGTGTCGGGTAATAGGTCAATCGTGATTTTGAGAGATGAAATTTCGCATTGTATCGGTAAGACTTCCTCCAAACCACACACCAACTGAAAGGGTGTGAATCTAGTTGATTTATCACCGAGGTTCGATATGCCCACAAGGTAGAGTACAAGATTAAATTCTAGTTTCGTTTATGAACCCCTATCATTCTTTGCAACATCCACTTCAGGACTTTTTTTATGGCCTCAACTTGTCCATTCGCTTGCAGGTAATAAGGGGTAGAACTATCATGTGACAGTATTAACTTAGCAGTCAACTCAACCATCATGTGATTGTGAAAATGCGACCCATGATCTATAAATATGGCTTGTGGTAAACCAAACTGGGCAACCACATGGTTAAAAAAGAAAAGAGCAGTCGTTTCGCCACTGTTGTTTAATGTTGGCATTGTGTCGGCCCATTTGGTAAAATAGTCAACGGCGACTATAATATATTCATGCCCCCAGTCGAGGTAGGGTTACATGTCATGAAGTCAATGCCCCATTTGGCGAATGGTCCAACAGCAATGACTAGATGCAATGGTCCAGGTGGTAATCTAGTTTTTTGGTCATAAATCTGGCATGCGTGACAACTTCTGATGGCCGTAATACAAATATAGCTGGCCAAAAGTAACTGGCACAGAGAATTCTCTGTGTGGTAGCATATCTAGATAAGTATCCACCACAAGCACCTGAATGTCAATCATTCAAATCTTTCTCAGCTTCCTCATGTGTGAGGCACATCTATAAAATCGTATCGATACCACGACGGTAAAAGTGTCGCCAATGATTAGATAACCTTTGGCTTGGTATCGCATACTTCACTGCTGCAAGCGAGAGGTATCAGGTTGGAAAGTTTGGGTCTGGAGATAGATCATTATATCTTCATACCACGGGTCATATGACAATATGAGAAATATAGACTCATCCAAAATCGATGGTTCAGATGTTGAACCAATGGAGGTCGAGGGAAGGTCACAAAGTAACTCGGCGAAAATGAGATATTTCTTTGATTTGGACTTGATGAATTCTAGATCAAACTCTTGCAAAATGACTATCCATTTTGATTATTTGCCCCTCAGCAATTGACATGAAAAAATGTATGTCATAGGGTTGCAATCTGAAATGACAGTGGTCTTCCAAAGCAGAATGTAATGGCGAAATCTCTGAACAGCTTGCACGGCTACCAAAGCTAGTTTCTCGACATAAGAGTATTTACTTTGTATCATTGAGATTGTGACTCAAATAATAAATCGGATGTTCAATTCCATTTTCCTCTTGGACTAAAACCATGTCAATGGTTGTATCTGCAGTGGCAAGATACAGGTAATAGTCATTTTGATAATTCGAAGAATACATTAATGATGCTATAATTAAGGTGTCTTTAAGAGCATCAAAGGAAGCTTGCACAACCTAATCCCAATGGAAGGGTATCCACTTTTTCAAAAGACGTGTGAAACCTTTATCCATTTCAACGTAATTGGGAATGAACCTCCTCAGAAAGTTAGCCTTCCCTTGGAGTCTTTGTAACTATCCAGTCGAATTCCATCTTTAGACACTACAAATCCAAGCAAATGACCAAAACCAACACAAAACACACATATCTGCGGATTGAGTCGTATCTTGTAGTGTTGGAACCGTAAAAATATTGCTCTCAAATGTTGTAGGTGATCAATCTAATTTCATAAATGAGTAGGTAAATATTCAAGGTAATGTTGAACATTGTGCGTGATATCATGGAAGGCGTAGGTCATTGCCCTCTAAAATGTAGCCCCTGCATTCTTCAAACTAAATGGGAGTTTCCTATACGTGAATGTGCCCCATGGACAAATAAAAGGAGTTTTAGATTGGTCCTATGGGCGGATATTTATTTATTTTAGTTGGAAAAACCATCCATAAATGAGAATATTTCAGATCCGACACATTCATCAATAATCTAGCCGATAAAAGGAGTAGGATAATTGTACTTTGGACATGCCTAATTTACATCCCTAAAATCAATGCACACTCGAATTGTCCCTTGTTTCCTCATGATAGGAACAATTTTGGAAACCAAGTTAACAAGAGGTATAGGGTAAATGAAACCAACATGCAAAAGCTTTTTAAATTCTTCTTTAATGGCAGTGGCTTTCTTTGGATGAACAAGTCGAAGATGTTGTCATACTGGTTTGACATCAGGGTACATTTTGATTTCGTGTTCAATAATACTAGAGCCAATTCCTGGCATCTCCTCCTATGACCATGCAAATATATCTCTAAATTCACGAAAGAGAGTGCGGTAATTATCAAGTTCTATGGAGAACATGATTTACCGACATGAATGTTTTCTACAATATTGGGCTTGGTCTAAATATTAATAGAAATTGTTTCTTCAATATTTGACATGTTTCACTCAGAATCTATTGTGTCTATGAAAACTGAATTCGAAAGGAAATCAAAAACTGAAGGGTGTTTTAGTTCATTTGAATAATCCTCAATGTCATCTGGAAGATGGGAACGATGATGATAATCTTCCCAAGGTTATTCTCTTATCATCATTGATTGAATGATTCCTTCATCTGTCGAATGTATACGTGAAAAAGGATCAAAAGAAGTACCATATTCTAATGAACGGTCTACCCATACAATTGGTGAAAGTGGATTTGGGTTTGCCGCGCAAGCCATAAAAATTGATTGCTATGCAAGCTCAATGGGGCTTAGCAGCATAACCTCAGTATTACTATCAACTTCAGAATTGTTGGTAATCCTTCTTAAATGAGATGAGGTGGAGGAAATCATGTTGCAAGTCTCTACTCTTGCCACTTCTACCAAATAGATGGTGATGGTAGCGTAAAAGTACGCATTAGGGAAGGATATTTAAAGAGACCTACACTAACACTTTGAAGTGACATCGAGGGTCCGTGTACCAACAGAATGATTCCCATAGCCTGAGAACTAGATGCAAAGAAGGCAAGTTTATCGATAATTGTGATTCCACCCTTACTATGGAATGAAATAGTACGAAAGTACGTGGAAACCACAGCAGCCATAGAATATACCCATGGCCTCCCCAGTAAAATGTTGTAGTCGAGGGGTCCGTCAACTACCTCAACCTCAACAGTAATTGTTTTTCATCTTAGTTCGATTTGTAGGTTACTCAAAATCCCACAAGGAGTATATGTTTGTCCATCAAAAGCTTTTAATGTGGTTGGTGATCATGACAATGACGGTGAACCAAGTGTTTCCCAGCAGCTCATTGACATAATGCAAGTAGATGCCCCCTTGTCAATAATAGTTCAGTGAACATTCTTATTGAGAGCCTTTACTTGAATTAGAAAAGATAATTGCGTCGGTAACTGTGGTGTATATCCCGCATGGTTAGAAACCACAATATTGGAATCCGTAGGGTTTATTCCACCAATTGCTGATAGTAAAGCCTGCTTCTAGGAGGGACAATTTTGTAACACCTCGAGTGTTGACCTAACAAAAGGTGATTGAGCAAGATCTTCCACTATGTTATAGTTATGCTCTTCTTGAGCCCAAGGGTTAAATTTCGATTTATGCACAACTCCCTTTGGTGGTTTTATTGTCAATTCTGGCACAATAGGTGGTGGAATATTCTCTTATGAAGTCAAAGTCGAAGGATTAGGTTGATCATTGGCCTGATTATTCAACGATGATGGTGGATTTCCATAATATTTATTTCTGGTTGACACCAAAACTTCTTTTTGTGACTTTGTGATGGATAACATAAGTACCTGGGATGTGGAAGCATGGTTTGTCACAACCAAATGTGTCTCTGG